>PVLD010006219.1:0-102888 GCA_004027595.1 Dinomys branickii
TATGGGTCCATACATCTACAATTCGAAGATATCAATGGATAAAGCAACAACTACTGTTGAGACCATATCACCTTGTCTATAGATTAGTTGTGATTGTACTATTTTCTATGATAATGGGTGTCTGTTTGTCAATATGTTTTTGTACTTTTATGTTTCTAAAATAAAAAAATAAAAAAAAAATAAAAAAAAATAAAAAAAAGAAATAATAATGAAACTTCTCATACACTATTATGAGAATTGTAAAGTCCCTGTAGATGTTTCTAGGTCATCATGAATATTCTATAAATGAAATCTAACACAATATAACAGAACAAATTTTCATGAAGAAATTCAGAGAAACTGCAAGAAGATAATTCCTAGGATCCACAGGCCTATACAGAATTTGATTATGGATGTCAGGACAATGGGCAGCCTTAGAATAGCATAATATAAACCTACAATGGAAATAGGCAGAAAAAGGCACCTTCTCCATGACAGATTTTCACATTATTTATATGCCGATTGTGGTTCACATTTAATATCTGCAATGAGCAAACTCTCTGCAAAACACTCTATAGGGAGAAGATTCAACACGGTTGCATAAGGGAAGACCCATATTGGAGCTTCTGAGAAAATCAACTAAAAACATAGGTAGTTGGAATAAAGGGAGCGAAATGCATCCTGTTACCAACATTAATTTGAAATAAGAGACTTATAGGTCAGACAAAACGTAGCCATAAAACAACAACCCAGTCCATAGGGCTGCCAGTGGGTTTACCACTGGTAGAATTAGAACAGGAAAACCACTCTCAGGAAATTCTCCAAAAAATGGAGAGACACAGAGATGTAGCAAATCCAATCCACGCAGGATAGACCTAGACTATATGGCCCTCTCACCTCTTTAGATTTCCTACAAACAGTCGAAACATCAACCTGGCAACAAATTTTGCTGGCCCACACAGGGGCAAGTAACTGCTCCTCCCTGACAGGCCACCATCTTTCTTTCTTTCTTCTCTTTCTTTCCTGCTAACTTGAATCTCTAGCAACAACTAGGTTAGGGACTAGCCATGGCATTGAGGATCACTAGCGGAACAACATAACCCCTCCTGCCCTATATCTGTTGCAAAAGAGGGACTTAGACTCCCCCCACAGTAGTGAGGACAAGTGAGAAATCAGAACTTCCTTACCCTGTGACCGGTGACCAGCATCACAAGCACCCTAAGTCCAGGAAATCAGCATTCCCTCTGACCTGGGACTAGCAGCATGAGCAGCATGGGGTTACGGGACAAGGAGCAGAAAACAAGCACCCCCACACACACCTTGTGATCAGCAGTTATCCCAAGCACCCTTGGGATAAGAATTCAGAACTCCTTCTGACTTGCATCCACCAGCATGGGACAAGGAGGGAAGAGCATGAGAGGGGCTAGGTAGAGACAGTGTCCAGGTGGAGAGAACTGTACACAGGACTGGGAACAGCCTTGGGCTGTCTCTGTCTAAAGATGTCACCGGAACTAGAAAAGCAGTGCAGAGGCCAACAGGGTAAGGAGACATGGGTGGGCCACCTGGAAAGCTGCTGGCAAAAGACTAGCCACAGCCCCATATCAGCCCTACTGCGGATTTGGTGGAGCCCTCATTGCGACACTACAACAGAACAATGAACACCTGGGAAATTTTATTTAATTTTTTTCTTTGTGAGTATCATTTTCCTTTTACAGTCTGCTTGGGTGTTTGTTTTTGCTTTCTTTTTTAAGTTTATACATATTTTCAGTCTATTTTGTTCATCATCTTTCTTTCCTCAACTATTTCCCTTGATCTTATCATATGTTCATGTGAGTGCAACTAGGTTAGGGAACATTTTCACTGATCTTCCTGATTCGTCTCAATAATCTTTTGCATTAGCCTCCATGTTTTCTCTCCCGCCCTCTTCTCTAGGTTCCCAAAGCTTATGTGATCAGCCTTTGTCCTCCAACCTTCCTTTGACTATGTTTTCCTTCACCTACATCTCTGTTTTGTCCCCTTACCTCTTAAATTTCCCCATCACAGGGTAAAATCACTCTATTGGGGAGAAACTCATTGCATACAAGTTCCTGATTTAGATTGGGCTTTGTTATGTATCTGTATATCTTGCCCCTGTAGTTAAAGGTACCAAATCAAGAGTTATTACAGTTTCTCAGATTCTAGGTCATGTTTGATGGTACTGTTATTGCTAATTATAATACTTTAGCTAGGATGTTATACTGGTAACAACTGTAATCAGTTGTTCTCCCTTCTCTAATAGCACTGTGACTGTGTGGGATAATGACCATCACCATAGTCCAGGACCAAAGGACTGGGTACTGAGCCAAATAGCAACATCTCATCCTTTATAAATTGGCAATGCAGGATCTTAGGACAGACACAAAAACCAAGAACGTAAGCATAGAAAACATCTCTGAAGAATAGACATTTCCTAAGAAGGCCTTAATACTAGTGATAAGATTCTTACAGGCATCAATACAGTAAAAATAAAAATGAAAAATAGAAAATGGCAAGATACAGAAGAAAAACCAAACCCCAGATCTTCATACCACCCAGGACAAGTCTATACGGCAATGAGGTAGAGGAAAATGAAGGCCACACATCTGAAATTTTGAAATGATAGCAGCAAAAGTTCAAACACAGGTGCATAAGAGTATAAAGGAAATCAGACCAGAAATAATCACTCAAATTAAAAAAAGAGATGATGACCATAATGAAGGACATACTCAGCAAGTCTAGAGTAGACATAGATTAAAAGAAATAGAGGAGCATAAGAAAATTAAGCAAATCATAAATACCAAACATAAGAAAGAAGTGAAATCTATGAAACAGATTCAAAAAGGTAGCCAGAAATTTTAAAATTCCTCTGAACGTTTGCAAAACCACATGAACAAAAGTGAAGACAAAATTTCAGACCTAGAAGACAGGATTGTTGGTAGTGATCATAAAAAGAAAGATCTCTTCAAAATAGTTCAACAGCTGCAAGATTATGCAAATGAGAATAACATAAGATTGATTGGAGTCCATGAAAAAGCAGGAACCTGCACAAATAACATAAAAGCTATTCACAGAACTAATGTCACAAAACTTCCCAAATATGGAAAAAGAATTTGACATACATATAAGTGAGGCATATAGAACACCATGACCAATTAACCATGACCAAAATAAACCTATAGCAAGGTATATAATAACCAAAATTCCAGAAGTTCAGCACAAGAACATAATTTTAAACATTGTTATAAAAAAATACCAAAGCATCTATAAAGGAAAGCCTATCAGAATCACAGCAGGCTTCGCAGCACAAATCTTTAAGAAATGGAGAACTTGGAGTGAAGTATTCCAAATCCTGAAAGAAAATAACTTCCAACTCAGATTGATGTACTTTGCAAAACTGTCTTTAAGAATTAATGAAAATATTACATTTTCATGGAAAAGAACAACAAAAGAAACTCATGACCACCAAACCAGCTCTACAATGTATTCTGAAAGATATTGTAGAAAGAGAACAATGGGCACAAATTTAAGAACACCAAGAGAAAGAAGCCACCAAGCAAGAAAAGCAATGAAACAGAATGGAAACACAAGGCTCCAGCAACAGGAAAATAACATGAGAAGAATAAGTCAATATATATCATTATAGCTATCAATGTACATGGTCTCAATTCACCAATAAAAAGAAATATGCTGGAAGAATGGATCAAGTAACAAGATCCAACAATATGCTGCATAAGAAAACATATTTAACTCAAAAAGAAATTCATAGACCAAAAGAGAAAGATTCCATGTGACAGGGACCCAGAAAAAAGCAGTTGTAGTTATTCTGTCATCAAGTAATGAGAACTTTCAGACAATACAGATCAAAAGAGATAAAGAAAATCACTACATTCATGTTAAACAAAAACTCCCAAAGAAGAGATAATAATCACAAATATATATGCACCAAATAAAGGAGCACCTAACTGTATGGAATCAATATTAATGGAAATGAAAATTCAAATAAGTGCCAAAACCATTGTAATGGGGGACCTTAACATCCACTCTCACAAAGGAATATATTGACTAGACAAAGATCAATAAAGAAATACCAAAACTTAATGAAATCTGTGAACAAATGGATTTAGTAGATATCTATAGAGTGTTCTACCCTACAATATCAGAATACACTTCTTCTCAGCTGTGCATGTGATGTTCTCCAAAATAGGACACATACTAGTGCACAGAATATGCTTAAGTAAATTCAAGATAATTGAAATTGCTCCACCCACATTATCTGACCATATTGCAGTGAAATTGGAAATCAACAATAAAAGAAAACAAAAAACTCCATAAATATGTGGAAATTAAATAACACTCTACTGAACAATGAATGGATCATAGATGAAATTAAGTAGTATCTACAAATGACAATGCTGATACAACACCCCAGAAGTTATGGGACACAATGAAAGCAGTCCTTAGGAGGAAATTTTGTTGTAGTGAATACTGTCAGGAAAACAGAATAAGCTCAAATAACCTAATATTGAATCTCAAACTTCTAGCAAAAGAAGAACTAGTTAAACTCAATGCTTGTATGAGGTAAGAACTTATAATAATCAGAGCAGAAATTAATGCAATTGAAACTAAGAAAACAATACAAAGAACCAGTGAATCATAGAGCTGGTTCTTTGAAAAATTAAATACAGCTGATAACCCTTATCCAGCCATAAGCAAAAAAAGGAAAGAAAAGGCCTAAATTCATCAATTAGAAATAAAAAAGTTGAAATCACAACAGACCCAGTAGAAATCCAGGAGATCATCAATACCTACTTCAAGAACCTTTATTCAAATAGAATGGAAAGCACAGATATAATGGGAAATTCCTAGATAAATATGAACTACCAAAGCTGAATTAAGAAGATATCAAAATTCTAAATAACCCTATATCAACCAATAGAATTGAAACAATAATTAAAAACCTACCAATAGTGAAAGGCCGAGGTCCTGATGGATACACAGCTGAGTTTTACAAGAAATTTAGGGCATACCTAATGCCATTACTCCTGAAACTCTTTAATGGAATAGAAGGGGAGGCAATACTCCCAAACTAATTCCTAGAAGCAAGTGTTACCCTGATACCAAAACCAGAGAAGGATCCAATAAAAAAAAAGAGATACAGGCCAATATCCCTAACATAGATACAAAATCTCTCAATAGAATACTAGTACACAAAATGCAGCAAATCATAAAATTATACACTGGTATCAAGTAGGATTCATTCCAGGGATGCAGTGATGGTTCAACATACACAAATCAAAAATGTAATACATTGCATCAACAGAGCAAAGGACAAAAACCACATGATCATCTCAATAGACACAGAAAAAGCATCTGAAAACTCCAACACCTATTCATGATAAAAACCCTACAGAAAATCAATCTGGTAAAAGCCACCTGTGACAAACAAATGGCCGACATCATACTAAATGGACAAAAACTGAAAGCTTTCACTTTAAAATCAAAAATAAGACACTCATGTCCACTATCACCACTCCAGAGCAATTAGACAAGAAAGGAACAAAAGGAATAAAGACAGGAAAGGAAAGAGTTAAATTACCTTTGCAGGCAGATGACATGATGCTCTACACTGAAAATCCTAAAACTCCATGAAAAGAATCCTAGATGTGATAACAAGTATTGTAGTTGGGTACAAAGTCAACACTTAAAAAAACAACAGCCTTCCTGTCCACAAATAACAAACTCACTGAGGGATAAATTAAGGAAACAATACCTTTCACAATAGCATCAAAAATGAAATATATAGGAGTCAACCTAATAAAGGAAAATCTCTACATTGAAACTATAGTACACTGAAAAAAGGAAATCAAAGAGGACAGCAGAAAATGCTCTTGGGTAGGAAGAATCAACATAGTGGTCATCAAATGGCCACACTCCCCAAATTGCTATAGAGATTTAATGCAATCCCAATCAACACACCCTTAGTATACCTCACAGAACTAGAGAAAATATTCCTAAAATTCATTTGGAACCAAAAGACACCTAGAATAGCAAAAATAATCATGGACAACAAAGGCAAATCAGGGGCTTCACAATCCCTGATTTGAAATTATACTGCAAAGCTATTTTGATAAAAACAGTATGGTACTTACAGAAGAACAGACCTGAAGATTAATGGAACAAATTAGAAGATCCAGAAAAAATTCCCAATGCACTCAGCCACCTGATCTTTGACAAAGGATCCAAACACTTTGGAAGAAGGATGGCCCCTTTAATAAATGGTACTGGAAAAACTAGCTTTCCATATGGCAAAACTCAAACTAGACTTATGTCTACCATCAGTCACTAAACTATAATAAAAATATTTTAAGGATCTAAACATTAAAACAGAAACACTAGGGCTGGGGATATAGCTCAGTGGAATAAGCGCTTGCCTAGCAAGCGCAGGGTCCTGAGTTCGATCCCCAGTACCGCAAAAAAAAAAAAAAAAAAAAAAACAGAAACACTAAATTTCTTGGAAGATAGAATAGGTAGAACTCTGGAAGACATAGGTATAGGCAAAGACTTTATGAAAAAAATGCCAATCACATAGGAATTATCACAAAGAATCAAAAACTGAGATCTCATCTTATTAAAAAGCTTTTGCACAGCAGAAGAAATCACCAACAGAGCGACAAGACACCCCACAGAGTGTGAAAATATTTATGCCAATTGTTCTTCAGACAAAGGATTAATATCTAGTACATATAAAGAACTGAGAAAATAAACCCTCCAAATTCAAATGCTCAATCTAAAAATAGGCAACTGAGATGTAGGTGAACTTCTCAGAAGTACAAATGGCAAATAAATATATGAAAAATGTTCAACTTCACTGGCCATTCAAGAAATGCAAATTAAAACAACACTGAGATTCCATCTCACTTCAGAAAGAATAGCTATTATCAAGAAAACAACTAATAATGCATGCTGGTGCAGCTATGAGGAAAAAGGAACACTTCTTCACTGTTGGTAGGAGTGTAGACTGGTGCAATCACTGTGAAAATCAGTGTAGAGATTCTTCAAAAAGTAGAACTAGAGGTTCCATTTCATCTAGCTCTTCCTTTTCTCAGCATCTTCCCAGAAGAACTATAAATATCATATCACAGCAATATATGTGCACCCCTGTTTATCGTTGCACAGTTTGGAGTAGCTAAATCTTGGAAGCACCCCAAATGCCCAACAACCAATGAATGGATAAAAGGATATAGATTTTTTATATAATTGATTATTCCTCAGCCTTAAAGAAAGATAAAATTGAGACATTTATAGCTAAATGGTTGAACCTTGAGACTATAATCATAAGGGAAATAAATCAGATGCACATGTGTAAATATCACATTATCTTTCTGGTGTGAGATACTGAAAACGTAAATATGAACAAAAATGTACAATAGATATTGTGATATAGGAAAAAACTACTGAAAAAGAAAAGGGAACTATGTAGAGGGGAGAGAGAAAGGAACAAGGAAAAGAAAAAATGAGAAAAGAAGGATAAAATGAAAACAGCTTTGTGAACAGACAGAAGGTGGGAGTTTAAATTGGAGGGTGATAAAAATGAAAAAAAAAAGAGGAATGAAAATACACCATACAGATACAAATTTCCTATAATGAATGTGATCGTTACGTTTACCTAAACTATATCAGTAAACATAGATAAACTAAAGAAAGAAAACCATTCTATCTGCCAGACAAGTTTGGTGTTCCAGAGTGAGGATCTTGGAGTAAATCACCTCCTGTGCTGTGAGGATGCAGTCTGATCATGGTTACTTAACTTCTGCTCATCTGTTAAATGAAAATAATGATGAACTTCAGAAAAATGAGGGGAGGATTGCATTTGATGTGTATTCCACACGGTCTGTTACTAGAAATAGGTACTTTAGAATTTGTCGTGACTTTCATGACAAATTTTTCTAGAAACTACCTTTGAGGAGATTATAGCTGGGGTGCATTAACTAATGGTCAACTTGTAACACCATGCTGAACTGAATCAGCATGGCGCTGAATGTGGAAGGCCCACCTGAGGATGGTTGGCAATAGCATAAAAGGAGAACTGGAGGGGAAGAGGGCGTGCTGTTGATTTTCCTGGAGAAGCTTATCATGCTGGCTTTCCTAGTGTGGACTCAGCTGTTATTATTAGAGGAGCCCAAGATACTCACTGTCTATAAGGATGGCTGTGGTTTTCTTCAGGAAGAGCTCTGGTCCTTACCTTGAGCGTTGCTTCCTCCTCCAGTGGAGATTCCTCAGTCTGCTGGCACAGGTCCTTCATCCCGCTGATGTAGACTTTCTGGCTTCCACCACTGACCTTTGGGCCTTCCCAGTGCAGATCCCTGATAAAGAGTTACATTAGACATTGTGCTGGGCTCCAGGCCTCCAGCTGAACTAGTGAAGCATATAACCATGGACTCTAGGCCTTCAGTTGGACTTTTGCAGGACATGCCTTGGGACCAGGCCCTTAGCTGGATTTGTTGGGTTTATAGTGCATGGACAGATCTCTTGTGCTTTTCTGCATCTGATGTTTTGGGTGAATATTATAAAATAATTCTATAAATTATGTGTACGGTATTAAATCTATTCCCTTGGAAACCCTGACTATAACAATAGCACAGCAGGAGAAACAAGAATAATCAAAATCACATAAATGAACCAACATATATGAACTGCAGTAGCATTTGTGTATAATAGCCAACTACTGATGTTTTAGCTGCAAAGCAGTAGTGAAGGAATCAGTGACATACTGTGAGTACTGGGGGCTCGCAGAGGTCCTGAGCTCAGGAATTCCTGTTTATTTCCCCTGATCCCCACAACAAAACTAAAAAAAGGAAAGATTTTTGTAGGAATTCACTGTTTTTCCCTCCTGCCTCTAGATATTATAATCCAGTCATTTCCAGAAATTTTTGTTAATGTCCACATCTAGATTTGCAAAATCAAAGGCTATAGGTAGCCTTAGAGCATGAGTAGCATTCATGAATGTATAGAAAGATATTGCTTCACAAATGTGACAGCATCTCAGAGATGATGTACACAGTAGTGGTTACAAAACAAGTCATTTGGTGCTATCTAGATCAGAGAGATGAAGCTTTGAAACAGAAGGGAGACTGGAAAAGGTAGGACACCATCACTGACAAGGACCTAACCTGAGTCGAGCTGGCTGCTTCAAAATGCTACTGGCAATTTTAAAAATTAGTTCAGGGGCGTATATCCATGGTCACAAAGCCAGATAGAGACAGAGAGAAATTTCAAAGCTAGTCTTCTTGACTCCCACTCCAGGTTCACATTGCCCTATTACGGACCCTTAGGAGGTGGATATGCTAGCACCATCTCCAACACTAACTTGAGGGCAGTGTGGACAGATCATTCATTGCCTGTGGGGCTCCATGTTTTCTGATAAATAAGTGTTTTGGATTAGATCAGCTTTGAGCTGTTCTCATGTCGTCTTCTTTATCTTCTTCCTTGGGCTTAAGTAGGAACATCAAGGACATTGCTGAGAATATCCAGAAGAGGATGTACTACTTGCAGAAGAATATCACCGAATAGTCAGCCTGATATCCACGGTGGCTTTGGATAATATGCCTCCTTATCCAAGAGGTTGTTTAGATGCCATCTAGCCTAGGAATTAACAAACAGTCCTGATAGAGTTCTACACCTATGAAGTCTCTGTCCACTTAAGACTATTCTAGTTGCAATTTCAGGCAGTATCTTGTGGCATGAACAAAGCCAAGACCTATAGTTACAAAAGTAATTAACAAAGATTATCTGACTTGCTTTACTCTCAGGCCCCTCAGCTATAAAATAAAGTAATTCTTGTTTTTCTAATCCTCATCTCTTCAATTTCACATGGCAAAATAGAGTTGTCAAAATTCTTCGAAAACGATGAAATGGCCACAGCAGGCAAATTAGATGGCTAGAATTGGAAGTGAGCATGGGTCAGATATCAGAAAAAAAAATACACTTAAACTTATCCTCATTAACATTTATACTATGTTTGTTAATTTGCATCTTCCCATATTAATATTCCCTCTATATTTTAATATGGCTCTAATTTTAATTTTCCAGTTTCATCTAAAAATACCAATAGTTTCCATTGTGATACAAAAAAAAGCAACATCAGAAAAATAATGGCACTTCCTTATAAACACAGGCAGGTGTAGCACCCACAAGACAAGTATGTCAGAATCTCCAGAACCTAGAAATCTACAATTTATCTTATTTTATTGCCCCACTGATTCACATGTTAGTGATCCAAAAGAGTCTGGGTCTTAGAAAGTAAGTTAAATGCTTTTGATAACAAGGAAGGGCAACAATGAAATATTTAATCTTGTGTGGGCTTAACTAAGGTCATGGTGGGTGTATGTTAGGCCTTCCTTGTGTTTTAAGAAAGGTGAGTCAAAATCAGGATTCTATAAAATTTTCCTGGGGAAAAGCATCTGTGTTCCTTCATATCTCCAAAGCAGGCACACTTTAGGAAGAGAGGCACTTACGCTAGAAGCAGTCGTGCTAGTGCCCTAGTAATCTCAGACCACTCGTCATGCCATCAAATATCTTGCCTGTAGTTAGAAGGAAGCCTCACAAATAAGAACAGCTTGCACCGAATCCCAGCTGTCATCGTCAAGCTGCCGATACAATAGGGGTAATAACAGCTTCTGTGTTGCATAGTTTATGTAAATACTTCAAATAACTTACTCTTAATGCAGTTCCTGGCACATAGTGATGGTTCAAAACATGCGAGTCACCCAGGGAAATTAATCCTATAAGTCATGCATTGAGTTCTCAGACACATTTGGGAAACCTGCCAAGTAAGCAATTATAATTTCTTGCATGAATACTAAATACACACATATATTTGAATTAAACAACCTTTGGAAATGGCTGAAGGAGTCATCACCACTGGAATTACTGGGATAAACCAGCAGAGGGAAAAACTCTCTAGTGAATGCAAATGAGACACTCCCTCTACCACCATGGAGCCAACATCCCAGTCAGAGTTGCCAAATTCTTTCCCTAGAAGAGCATGCAGATTATTCTATAGCATTTGATTTACAATGAGAAGATAAGAACCATCATCATCAAACACATACTGAGAATTTACCAGGCCCCAGAACTGTTTCACACTGTAAAAGATATAGGATGATTTTTCTAAGATCCCCTGAGAGACAGACTGTTATCCCCTTTAAATAGGTGAAGCCCTTAAGACTGCTCAGGCTCCTTCAACATTGCAAGATTCCCTGGAACCGAAGCTTTTCCTTACCTTCTTTGATTGCCCACTCCTAGCAAAAGCTTTGCACACAGTGCTCAATAAATAATTCCGAATAACTCTCAACAACTGCTCTCACAAGATCAGAGCTGTGCCTACCTATTTCTTACTGTAGCAAAAAAAAGCAGCAGCTTTCTTGGTTGTCACTGCTACTGAGTTCTGTGAAGTCCTAAATGCTTCTTACCTAATGAAACAACTTCCAAAACCAGTCAGGTCCCTCTCAATGAAGACAGCCATAGGATGCTGCTTCCAAGAAATAGGTAAAGTAACACCTTAGTGTGAATCCGTTGGTAATGGACATTGTGCTACAACTGGTCTTTGAATTTGTAGGTGTTCTGTCTTGATCATCAGATTCTTTCTGTCTCCCAAAGCAGACAGACATCCATGAATTCACTTAGGTCTAGGTGAAATCTCATGCCACAAATTCTCTTTCTGCATTCACAGGGTACTGAGATAGGGGAAATAAATATCACTCCCAACCTGCTGGATGTCAGATATGCGTGGTTCATGTTTCCCAAAATCAAAGAATGAATTTCAAGGAACAGTGGAGATTAAAAGTAGGAAAACTTTACTGAGAGAGATAGCTCTTGAGAGATAAGAGGGAATTCAAAAGTGGGTTGTCATGAGCCCACTTTTCCAAGTAAGTTTTACAGAGCAAAATAACAAGGTGGGTGCAACATGGGTCAAAATTAGGAACAACCAATAATATTATAAGTATAGCCTCTTAGGTAATATTGCCCTAATGGGAAAGCAAGTCATATAACAAATGTACATGGAAAGAACAAAGACCTTCTTTAGGAAGAGATGGATCAAGGTGGTCTTGGTCACTTACCAAGGCGACTGATATCTAGTTAGACTGTACTGGACCAGGTGATTCCAATTATTTCATGGGGGCTGTAAGCCTGGTTATTCTGTCTTTATCTGGAGGCCTAGCCTCTAACAGATCCGCCTCTGGTCACAGTTCTAATGTGTTCTCCTCCTCTGTATGGACTCTGGAGGACCTAGCCCTGTCTTACTCCCTGTAATATTTCTATCTAACTTAGATGTCGATAATAGTAGGAGAGAATAGCTTACACGTAACTCTAGCTTTCTAACTCAGAGAACAGACCAAGCCACAATTCACATCTTCCTCAAAATTATTCATAGGAGATTCTACGCAAATCAAATCTTAGGAGTGACTGTACTAAACTTTAAATACTATTATATATATATATATATATATATATATATATACATATACATATATTAGCCTCTACAATTGCAAGAGATCCTCAAAGTGGTAGTCATTAGTTTCCAGACATTTATTAGTACAGTGGACTGCTGCTTGGATAGCTTTGGTCACTGAGATTGCTACACACGCACTTTCCATTTTTCTCTAAGGGCCAGCAGTGTGGTGGGATTTATGTGATATATGACATCTTCTAGAGTCACCATATGCAGGTAATACCACCTGTTGGAAAAACATACTAGTTTTCTGAAGTGTATATGTGTACATACATTTAGGATTTATAAATCCCATTCTCCCCAAAAAAGCATAAAAAGAGGTTCGCAATAAAGATATGTAACTTAAACAAAGGTCAAAGAACCCAACTCAGAGAAGCTGAGTCAAAAAAATTAATGCACTGACCACCATAACTGGTAACTTAGTTTTAGGCAGGGCTGGATCCAGGCACTGAAGGGAGAGCTAAGAATTCTTGTTATTTTCCATCTCTCAAGCCAGCTGTCTTCAGGGAATTTCCCTTAAAACCTGTCTCAGACTTTTTCTTCTGTTTTGTATTTAACAGAAGAGGGGACCACCTTCCTGATATCCTCATGTTGGGCCAAATAACGTTCCGCTCTCTTTCATGGGTTAATCACCATGACTAGAACAGATCAATATTCCATTCTTGCCCTTCTCACTCACAAGGACTGAGTGCAGAAAGCTTGCCTCCCACAAGTTAAGGGACTAGCTGTTACCAGATGCAGGGATGGCAGAGTTCACCATAGTTTAAATATATATCTTCCCTTAATAAATGTTCATAAATTTCATTAGATTCCCAATACAATCAAAAACCTTTGAAGTCGTCCACTGATGGAAATTTATGGGTTTTGTCATATACAATGAGTATAATGGTGAAGTAGAAGAATTCTAAAGCATGGTAAAAAGGCTCTTTGCTCATCTATGTTTATAAAAAAAGACAAAAATAATCACACCAAAGTCTCCTCTACATCCCCTTCATAACATTCTTTATATATGTAATCACTTTGTAACAGTACCTTCCCATTAGATCAACGCTATGAAATAAAAATTAAATCTTACACATAGATATCATTTTAAAATTTCTAATAGATTAATAAATATAATGAGAAACAATGAAATTAGTGTTAATTACAATACACTTAACAAATTATCTGAAATAAATACAAAAGTAATGTATTTCAGAGCTTTATTTATATGTAATTTAAATAACAAAGTTCATGTAGACTCTAGAATAATTTTTATTACATTTGCAGAGATGTTCAGCCATCATCATAATTAATTTTTTTTTATTTTATTTTATTTTATTTTATTTTTTCAGTACTGGGGATCAAACTCAGGACCCTGCGCTTGCTAGGCAAGCACTTATTCCACTGAGCTATATCCCCAGCCCCCATCATAATTAATTTTAGATAACTTTCATTAACCTGTAAAGAAACTTTGTGCATTAAATTAACAAATTATGAACATCCCATATCTTTAGCCCTAGACAGCTCCCAACCAACTTTCTTTCTGTACAATTTTGCTTATTCTATGCATTTTATGTAATGAATTGAAAAACTAAACACACAAAATGACAATATACTGTATATAAGAACAGAATTCTGACACACAATCTGTAACAACCACTCCAGAAGTTTACAGATTTACTATTTACAGTGAAGAGCCCAAGAAGTCAGACCACAGCAGAGAAAAAACTGGTCAGTGTTTATTACTAACCGCTTTCCTACTTGGTTTTCACTTCTACTGACTTCTGTGAAGTCCTGAATGCTTCTCACTTAATGAAACAACTTCCAGAGTTTCCAAATTAAAACCAAATAAGGCAAGGAAAGTAGGCACCCCAGTCAATATTTAACCACATATTCTCCCATACTTTGGTTTCACGTTGGGTATCTTCCGAATTTAAGCATGGTAGCTGCCTCCCTTTCTATAGCTAGCACTGAAAAAGTAGCCTATGTTGTCCTAATTTGGGAGATCTTTGTTAATTTTTCAAAAGATTATGCATTAAGTTACTTTTGGTTTGTGGTTTGTTTCACTTCCCCTATTCCCACCGCTCATCCATGTACTATAGATAGCAGTGCGTTAGTCTTTGTTATGTCTAAGGAGTGTCCCAATGCAGGGATATGCCAATTTCACGTATCCAGAGAGTAAATGAGTATTCACGGCCCTTTCTTTTTCTTTCTTTTCTTTCTTTTTCTTCTGTTTTTCCTCTCTCATAAATGATACTTCTCTGAACATTTACACGTATGTTTTTGTGCAGACAGCCATATTTTCTATGTTGAGTATATACTTAGGAGCTTAATGTCTTGGTCATATGAAAAATTTATATTTAACGCTTTAGGGAAATGACACAATACCTTCCAAAACTGTTGCACAGTTCCACCAGAAAAGTATGAAAATTCCACTCTCTCTGCATCTTGACCTACTCTACTTATTATTTGATTTTTTAAAAATATTTTCCATTCCTGGGTAGGTATGAAGAGGTATCTCATTATGGATTTTATTCTATTTACATGATGAACAATGACACTGACCCACGTCTCATGTGTCTTGCAGTCATTTGTATAACGTCAAGATAGGTCTATTCAAATCTATTTTCCACTTTCAAATTGAGTCTTACGTCTTTTACAAGTGTTCTGTGTGTGCCTTAGCTATAAAGGTTTTATCAGGTGTAGGATTTGCATGTATTTTCTTCCAGTGTATTGGTTTTATTTTCTCATGTTATGAATAAAACTGGAAAAAAGTTATTGGACAAAAAGTAAATTATATTTTTTTAACTATAAGAATCTCTAGCCATATGTTAAAATTAAATGGGAAAAATATCTGTATAAAAAAGGAACATCATGAAATGTGCATTCTAGTTCAAGGTTTTTCTATCATTTACATTATTTTCAACTTGTCCAAACCTCTATTTTCTCATCTGTAGAACAGAAAGACTAAAGTGCATGATCCTCAAAACCTCATCGAGATATAAATTGTGTGGCCATGACATATGGTAGAACAAAATATGAATCCTGAAACACAGCCACTTATATATTATAATGTTTCTCTAAATAAAACCTGCTCTGAAAGGACCAAACTAAGAAAGAGAACTATAGCCAATCTCCCTAATGAACACAGATGCAAAGACACTCAACAAAATAGTAGCAAATAGAATGCAGCGAATCATAAGGAAAATTATACACCATGACCAGGTTGGATTTAATCCAGGAATGCAGGGATGGTTCAATATTCTCAAATCAATTCATGTAATACATCATATCAATACAGCCAAAGACAAAAACCACATGATCATCTCAATAGTTGTGGAAAAAGCTTTTGATAAAGTCCAATAAGCATTCATGTTAAAAACCCTAGAAAAAATAGAAATAGATGGCCTTTACCTCAATTTGATCAAAGCCATCTATGACAAACCAACAACCAACATCATAATAAATGGGCAAAAACTGAAAGCTTTCCCTTTAAACTCAGGAACAGGGCTGGGGATATAGCTCAGTGGAATAAGCGCTTGCCTAGCAAGCGCAGGGTCCTGAGTTCGATCCCCGGTACCACAAAAAAAAAAATAAATAAATAAATAAATAAATAAAATAAACTCAGGAACAAGACAAGGATATCCACTGTCACCACTGCTATTCAACATAGTTCTGGAAGTATTAGCCAGAGCAACTAGACAAGATAGAGAAATAAAAGGAATAAGGATAGGAAAGGAAGAAGTAAAACTATCACTATTTGCAGATGACATGATTCTTTACATGGAAGACCCCAAAAAGCTCCACAAGAAGACTCCTTCAATTAATAGACAAATTCAGCAGAGTAGCTGTATACAAAGTCAACACCTAATATCAATAGCATGCCTATACACAAACAACAAACAGACTGAGAGAGAAATTAAGGAAACTATACCTTTTACAATAGCATCCAAGAAATTGAAAGATTTAGGAATCAATCTAACAAAGGATGTAAAAGATTTATTCAACGAAAACTACAGTACTCTGAAAAAAGAGATCGAAGAGGATTTCAATAAATGGAAAAACATTCCCTGCTCATGGTTAAGAAGAACCAACATTGTGAAAATGGCCACACTACCAAAATTGTCATGCAGATTTAATGCAATTCCCATTAAACTACCATTAGCATGCATCACAGATCTAGAGAAAACATGCCTTAAATTCATCTGGAACCAGAAGAGACCCAGAATAGCAAAAGCAATCCTGGGCAATAAGGACAAGTCAGGTGGAATCACAATCCCTGACCTGAAATTATACTACAAAGCTACTGTAATAAAATCAACCTGGTACTGGCTAAAACACG
The DNA here is from genome assembly GCA_004027595.1 of Dinomys branickii. Classification (NCBI taxonomy): domain Eukaryota; kingdom Metazoa; phylum Chordata; class Mammalia; order Rodentia; family Dinomyidae; genus Dinomys; species Dinomys branickii. Next base: position 16,833 of record PVLD010006219.1, read on the forward strand.
GACCTGAGGATCAACAGAACAGACTGGAAGAGGCAGCCATAACCACAAATACACTCAGCCACCTAATATTTGACAAAGGGGCCAAACAAACTCACTGGAAAAAAAGATAGCCTGTTTAATAAATGGTGCTGAAAAAATTGGCTTGCCTCTTGCCAAAGACTGAAAATAGACCCAAGTCTATCACAATGCACCAAACTCAAGTCAAAATGGATCACAGATCTCAATATTAAAACAGAAACTCAAAATCTATTGGAAGAGAAAGTAGAAAGTAGGTAAAAATCTTAAAGACACAGGAGTAGGCAGAGAGTTCATGAACAAAATCAAACTGCAAGGGAAACACTTCAAAGAATCAATAACTGGGACCTCATCTTACTGAAAAGTTTTTGCATATCTAAAGAAATCAATAGCAAAGTGAAAAGAAAACCCACAAATTGGGTAAAAATCTTAGCTGGCTGTCCCTTGGACAAAGGTCTTCTATCTAGAACATACAAAGAATTAAACAACATGAACCTGTCTAAATTCAAAGATCCAATCCAGAAATGGGCATCTGAGTTGAATACACACTTCTCAGATAAAGAAATACAAATGGCAAATATATATATATATATATATATATATATATATGAGAAAATGTTCTACATCTTTAGTCATTCGAGAAATGCAAGTAAAAACAACATTCAGATTTCATCTCACCCTAGTAAGATTGGCCAGCATTAAGAAATCATCCTATAACAAATGCTGGTGAGGCTGTGGAGAAATAGGAATTCTTCTGCACTGTTGGTGGGAATGCAAACTGGTGAAACCACTGTGGAGATCGGTTTGGAGATTCCTTAGCAAACTTGGTCTAGAGGTCCCATTCAACCCAGCTATTCCCCATCTGGGTATTTTCCCAGAGGATCTGAAAGCATCACATCACCATGATATATGTGCACCCATGTTTATAGCAGCACAATTTGTAATAGCTAAATTGTGGAAGCAACCCAAATGTCCATCCAAAGAGGACTGGATTAAAAAAATATGGCATTTTTATATAATGGAATATTACTCAGCTGTGAAGAAAGACAGATTTGGGGCTTTTGTAGGCACATGGTCACAATGGGCACCATACTCATAAGAGAAATAAATCAGAGGTTCATGTGCAGGCAATGTATTGTATCACTGGTGTAGGAATCTGAAGGTGGGAATGTAGATTGGGAGGTGAAGGGAATCTGCTCAAAAGTAGGGAGCAAGTGGGATGAGGGGAGGAAGAAAAGGAAGAAAAGGACAAATATGCATCTATGTATGTATATGCAGAATGACTAATCTGGTGCCACTGTTGACCTGTGTCACCTTATGGTAAGGAACAGTTCATGACTGCTTGATCAAGACTGTATGTGTATATGTGATTTCAGAAACATGCACTTTGTAGTTATCATTGTGCAGTGCAGCAACCACTGCTAATTCCCTGTTGCTTTGTCTATAACTCCATTTTGATTGTGCTGCTCTTGTGCTATGTTGTGTCTTTTTGTTAATGTTTTCCTTTTGTTGTTGTTTTTGTTTTGTTTTGTTTTGTTTTCTTTGTTTTTTATACTTTAAAAATTTAATTTTAAAAACCTGCTCAGTCCATAAATCATGCAGATGAGGTCTGATTCCTCTACCCGTTCTATGCTTCCTTCCTCTTTATATCCTGTCCCTTCTTTCATACTAGTGAGGTTTCCCCAGATCCTGGCCTGCAATAAAGGACCCCATTCTGGTGCCATAGAAGTTTCAATGCCCAATCATTATAAAGCAAATAAGAAAATAATATACCCCGGTTTTAAATGTACTGCGTATCATTTGAATGACAGAGACTAACCCTGAGTATAGAATAAGCATTTGAACACTGAACTTTGAATATAATAGCACAACTAAATACAGGAGGGAGGAGCAGAGCTCTCCTAGCTTGTGAATTTCTTTTTCCTGTGTGAAATAATTTGTCTGTGCTTGCTTTCCTGAAAACTTTCCCAGGCCACATTCATACATTAAAGTCTCACATGCTAAATTGACTTCCACAATGCATCATACCTGGATGTAAAGGGGGAAAAAGTCATTCTTCAGACCACATACTTTATACCACAGGTACCGCAGCTTTCAGCAGCTTGTACATTGGTTCAAGTCCATTAATAAAACAGTGGTCAAATAAAAAGGCCTCAGGCATAAACACAACAAGCACAAAGATCTTGATGATGGTTTGCACTTACTTGTAATATATTTTTTTCCAGCATGTTGTAAGGTTCTTTTTTTTTTTTTTACCTTAAGCAAGAAGTTGATGGTTTTGTAATAGAGTTTTCTTTTTAAGTCTTTTCCCTTCTGCGTAAAAACTGCTGACCTTTCCCATCACCTCTCATTCAGGTGGTTATCAGCAAAGGTCTCTGCCACCTGGTTAACTGTATGGGCACTTGGAGCAAGCAAAAGGCACAGGTTATAATTGCACAAAATGAAATACTCGATCTACTGCTTCTTTAAAAATATCATTCTAAAATATAAATAGTACTTACTCAAATTGCAGAAGGAATTTGTCCCATACTAATAGTGCTCTATAAGAACATACTAATCTGATAGAAAAAAATCAAAACCTACCACTATCGTTTGTAATGGTGAAGCCTTGTAATTTAATTTGGTTAAGGCTGAGGCTGGTTACTCTCATCTTTACTATGAAGTGATAATAGTAGCCACGTAATGGGGTTGGAGTGAAGTTTACTGAGATATATTGAGATACTATACATCATGGATGAAATAAAAACTTCAGAAATGCTTGTACAGCACCTGAGATCGGGCTTGGTATATGTCAAATTCTTTTAAAGTGTAGCGTGGATGATCATGTTTTTACTTGCCCTCTCATGTGTGACTTTTGTCATTGTGAAGGCATTGGGATACCTTGGGTTCTGGAAGAGATCCAAATCAAAGACAGCAGGAATCCATAAGTGAGCACCGCTGACCGCACAGGCCCTACCCCTGAGCAGCCTCAGACGTCACTGAGCCTCCGCCACTTCAGGGCATCTCCTCACACCCCCAGCCAAAGGAGCACAGTGCGCTGTTCTGCTCCAGCATCTTCAATTTCCATTGCTCGTCTCCTCTCCTTGCTCATGTTCTGATAAAGCACAGCTCTTGTTCATTCATACTAGATACTTTCATGATTCCTAGACAATTCATTTTTAAAATCCCTTCCATCAACAAAGCTATGCACACTGAACCGCAGACTAAAATCAGGAGCCACCGCAGCGGCAATCAGTTTATTTATGACCTTAGGTTAGAAACGAGGCCTGCATCTGGAGCAGTCACCTTCATTTTCAGAATTAAAGTAGAAAGAGGCTCTAATGGTCCAGAAAGAGAAAATAGCCTTGATATAGAAGAGGTAGATGAGTTTCAGCAAAGGTGGACTGAGGAAAAAATAGAAACAAGCCTTTTTCACTAGTCAAATGAAGCAAACCACATAACATTTACATAAAGATGTGAACATTTTAGTGTGCAATGCAAAAATTAAAAAGGACTATAAATTAGACAACCATTATCATCCCACTGATCATACTTTCCACAGAAATAGATGTGTGTTCCTATGTTTAGGGTAGAACTCTGCCATAATGTAGAATCCATTGGGTCTGAAGAAAACTTCTTCTATTTGGGGAAGTTACATTTACTATTCATACCAAGTATATATTTAACAAGTAGGCTACATGACAATTTAATCTCAAAAATCAGAGAAAAACAACCCTAAGAGATTTGTTAATTCAGTCTCCTACGTATGTGTATGATAGCCCCCAAATCACTCAATAATATTCTCCCTTTGAACACATGAAACACATCGCAGTGTGATAGAAAGGGCAATCAGAACCTTCAAAAGTCTGTGTTAACCCTGGACTTCAATAGCCTGTCTTATGAGGTTCTGCAACTACCAGTTTCCTGCTGCTGACCTAAATTCTTTTCTTTCTGCCCTTATAAATATAAAATTACATTACATAAAGCCAACTTCTTTTGCAGATAGGTACATCCAGCATTCTAGTGCTGAGACCTCCTCCATGCAGACCCTGCACTCCACCTGAACTTGTTTGGTGTTATTTAAACACCTGTCTCCAGCATACACATGTACATACGGGTACACACACACACACACACACACACACACACACACATGCTACAATTTGCAATACACACAAATGTTTCTGGAAATTTCATCCTGAAATTTTTCACATTTTCTAATTCTCACAAAATATTTAAATCCAGGTTTATTTTAAATCAGCTGCTTCCTTTCCCAGGTTTCTTAATTGGGATAGATGTATCCACCCATTTGATTTATATAATTTTATGCAATGCTTCTCTCCTTCTTACTGGCTGGGTAGAAGTAGAAGCCCCAACTATACGGCTTTGTAGGAAATATGAATGCTGTCTGTTCCTTAGAGTATTTCATTTATACACTGCCTCATTCTTCCAGCAAAGTGAGTCTGGTGAAATATATAAAAAAATTAATAGAGATGCACAGGTGTTATATGTGTTGTAACCTTATAAGGACAAATAAGCTGGCTCTGCTGTAAACCCCCCCCCCCACGCTGCTTCCTGTTCTGTAGCACCAACTTTAACCCTCCCTTTGTCTAAAACTTGCCCCACTTCCTGCCTCTTTGTTCGGATCTTCCAATAACATGTGAGATGTGTTAGCCTCCCGCCCAGACATGCGGTTTGCAAGCTTAAAAACCCAGCCCCACACACACGCGGCGCTCTCCTTACCTGCGTTGCAGTGGAGACACCGCTGGGGATCCCTACTGGCCTCTCTCCGCTTCCCCAGTAAGTTTGCACTCCGCTTTTTGTTTCCTTTCAGTCGGCCGATCTTGGTGCTCTCTAGCAGCACGTTTTGGTCGGCAGACCTTCTAGGTCTCGCCACCACGGAGCAGGACGCCCTCCGTTTAGTTTCTGCTTAAGGGAATTTTGGCACTGCCTTTTGATTATTCTCTTTTGTGACTCTGAATTTTGAGGTCTGTCTTCTTCTGCTTGCATTTCCCCCCACCACCACCACCACTCGCCCGGTCCCCTTTTTGCCTCCGCAGCCATTTTCTAGGTCCTGGAGAACGACATTGAGGCACCATCTAGTGTCTAAACTTGTTAATTGTTATTTGTTGACTATTTGTTGTCGTTATTCGTCGTCTTCGTCTCTGTGAGCATGGGTCAGTCATCATCTACGTCTTTAACTCCCGTCTCTAGTCCTTAGCCATTTTTCAGAGTTTTGTAAGAGATCACAAGGTTTCTGAGAGCCCGTTTTTCCAGAGAAACTTCGGACTTTTTGTGAGCTAGAGTGGCCAGCCATAACCTCGGGGTCATGGCCACCGGAGGGATCTTTCCACCTCCCTTTGGCCCAGGAAATCCACTGTGCCATCTTCAGGCCACCCTCTCACCCGGACCAGTACACCTATATCCAGGTTTGGGTTGACCTCATCCAAGATCCCCACCCTGGGTTAAAAAAATTCTCCAGGCCCAGGGATGCCAAGCCAAAGAATAAGCCACCTTACCCTCCTGGTAAGGTCCTGCCTCCCTCAGCCCCAGAGGAACCCCTGGATTCCCTCACCCTGCCACCCCCTTATCAGCCACCCCCCCTTGAGCCCCCCCCATACTTCTCACCAAGACCCACCTCCCCCGAGTCCTAGGAGAACCTGACGTCACCACCATTCGGGATCTCCAGATTCCTCGACTGGCCAGAGTGGAACCTCAGGACCGGCACCTCTTCTCCCTTTGCATGAGGCCCCTCATGCTGAGGGACAATGCCCGGTTTTTGTTTATGTCCCCTTTACTACATCTGACCTATATAATTGGAAACACCAAAACCCTCCTTTCTCTAAGGATCCCCAGGGGTTGATTAGCTTGTTAGAGTCTATATTTTTCACCCATCATCCCACATGGGATGATTGCCAACAGTTGCTCCAGACCCTTTTCACCTCAGAAGAACGTGAGCGTATCCGGAGTTTGGCCAGACGGGCCGTCCTCGATCCTGATGGGAACCCTACCACTGACACTCGGCGGCTGGACGCTATCTTTCCCCTTTCCTGGCCGGACTGGGATCCCAACTCTAACTCAGGTAAGGAGGCTCTTGACCGTTTTCACCAGTTGTTCCTGGGAGCTCTAAAGACTGCCGCCAGAAAACCTACCAATCTGTCAAGGGTTACAGAGGTAAGGCAATTGGCTTCTGAATCTCTGGCTGCGTTTTTAGAAAGGCTGCTGGAAGCTTATCGTATTTACACCCCCACTGACCCGGAGGCCCCGGAGAATGCACGAGCAATTAATATTGCTTTCGTATCTCAGTCGGCCCCAGACATTAAACGTAAATTGCAGAAATTTGAGGGGTTTGAGGGAGCCCCTATCAGCCAGCTGGTAGAAATAGCCCAGAAGGTCTTTGACAACCGGGAGGACCCCAAGGACCAAAAACTTACCAAGGTCCTCGAAGTCTTGGTAAATAACATGGACCACAAGAAAGGCTCTCCTGGGGCTGGGGAAACAACTGTGACAAAGAGACCACCTAACCAGGACCAGTGTGCCCACTGCAAGGAGACCGGCCACTGGCGTGGGAGGGCCCCACGCTGCAGGCCAAGCTCCAGAGGGATGCCGAGGCCCTCCTAAATCAACCTTGAGGAAGTCAGGGCTCTTCTGGCCCCCTAGAGCCCCGGCTAACCCTAACCGTGGGGGGCCAACCTGTGGACTTTCTGGTCGACTCTGGAGCAACCCACTCTGTCTTGACTCGACCCATCGGAAACCCCACAGGTAAAACAATGAAAGTCCTCGGGGCTACTGGGAATACACAAATTGTTAGGCAATACCAGACTAAATTGTCCAGACCTGGACATCCAGATATACAACATACTTTCCTGTGGGCCCCAGACTGCCCGGACCCTCTATTGGGAAGGGACCTTATGCATAAATTAAAGGTCCAACTCAGTTTCATCTCAGATGAGCCTCAAGTTACCTTGGGACTAGAATCGGACCCCCTGGTTAAGGTAATGGCATCCTACCCCACGGGTGAAGGGCGTCTCTTGTTATATCGGGACTGTGAAGACCCCGAAGAGGGGCGTTTCAGTAAGTCATCAGAAGACGACCTCCTGTCCCAGTGGATACAAGAGATTCCCTCGGTATGGGCAGAAAACAATCCTCCAGGGCTGGCGGTCAACCAAGCACCCCTGGTCATAGACTTAATTCCTACTGCAACCCCTGTAAAGCTAAAGCAATATCCAATCAGCCTAACAGCCCAAAGGGGAATTGCCACCCATCTCTCCAGGTTTAAAGCTCATGGGATCCTCAGGCCCTGTGTTTCACCTTGGAACACACCTTTGCTACTGGTCCAGAAACCGGGGACTCAAGACTACCGGCCAGTGCAAGACCTACGTGAGGTAAACAAGAGGGTGGTCACTCTCCACCCCACCATGCCCAACCCCTATACCCTATTGAGCTTGCTGAGACCAGACCATATTTGGTACTCGGTGTTGGATTTGAAGGACGCCTTCTTCACCCTGCTGGTCGCCCCAGTGAGTCAACCCATTTTTGCTTTCGAATGGACTGACCCTACCACGGGTGTCTCTGAACAGCTGACTTGGACCCGTCTGCCCCAAGGATTCAAAAATGCCCCAACCTTATTTGATGAGGCCTTCGCCTGAGACCTGCTGTCCTTTCGAGAAGAACACCTGCATTTAACCTTGCTCCAGTATGTAGATGATTTGCTAGTGGCTTCAGAGACATACAAACTCTGCCACTCTGGAATTCATGCTTTATTGAAGGGCTTAGCAGCCTTGGGATATCGAGTATCCACCAAGAAGACCCAATTGTGTTGGAAACAAGTATCCTATTTGGGATACCAGCTGCATGAGGGGAAATGCACCTTATCCCCTCAGAGGATCTAGGCTATCCTACAGATCCCTGCACCCGTCAACAAGCGACAGATGTGAGAATTTCTCGGGGCAGTGGGCTATTGTAGACTATGGATCATTAACTACGCAGAGGAGGCCCAGCCACTCTATGATGCCCTCAAGGGGGTCACCCAAGACCCCCTGGTTCGGGAACAGCCCCAAGAGTCTGCTTTTAAAAGACTTAAAGAAGCCCTAACCGAGGCACCAGCTTTGGCCCTCCCAGACTTACATAAGCCTTTCTCGCTCTATGTAGATGAAAGAAAAGGTATTGCCAAGGGGGTTTTGACTCAGACTCTAGGTCCTTGGCAAAGACTGGTGGCCTACCTGTCCAAAAAGTTGGATGCTGTAGCCGCCGGCTGGCCTGCCTGCCTGCATATGATTGCAGCCATAGCTCAACTGGTTCTAGAAGCCCGAAAGTTAACATTCGGGCAAAAACTGATGGTGATCTCACCCCATGCCCTCGAGACTCTAATCAAGGCACCCACTGCTAAATGGATGTCAAATGCCCGAATCCTCCACTACTAGTCCCTTCTCCTGGACCCGACTACTGTGACTTTCAAAGAGGCCACTTCCTTAAACCCGGCCACCCTGCTTCCTGATGATGATCCCTCTCTCCCGATTCATGACTGTCAGGACACCATGGAGGCTATTTCAGGCCTGCGATCAGACATTCCATTGGAAGACGCAGAAGAAACCTATTTCACTGATAGTAGTAGCTACATCTATGAAGGTAAGCGGGTTGCAGGGGTGGCGGTGGTCACTTCATCTACTATACTTTGGTCCCAAAGCTTGGAAGCTGGAACCTCAGCTCAAAAGGCACAACTCCTGGCCTTGACTCGAGCACTCCAGATAGGAAAAGACAAAAAGATAAATATCTACACCGACAGCAGGTATGCCTTTGCCACTGTTCATGTACATGGGGCAATATACCAAGAGAGAGGTCTTTTAACCTCCGTGGGTAAAAAGATTAAAAACGCTCCTCAGATATTGGATCTTCTGGCTGCTATATGGCTGCCACGCAAGGTGGCCATCATGCATTGTAGGGCTCACCTCAAGGGCTCAGACATGGTGACTCTAGGAAATAGTCTGGCAGACAAAACAGCCCGCGAGGTAGCTACAAAACCAGTGGGGACTCCCATTTCCCTAACTATGTTACTAATGCCTCCCACCATCACAGAACCGATTTATACTCAAAAAGACTTACACCTGGCCACCCAACTGGGTGCTAAGCGAGACATGCCAGAGGGATGGTTCCAACTGCCTGATAAGCGCATCCTTCTCCCTGAAGCCCTTGGGAGAGAACTAGTCCATCAAGCCCACAGAGCTACCCACCTGGGAGGCTCCAAACTGGCTGAATTATTCCGGGACTGTTTCTTTATACCCAGACTTTGCAAATTAACTCTCTCTGCCAGCCTCCGTTATGAATCATGTCAAAAAGTCAACCCAAAGGCTGGCAAGGTCCTAGAGACCACCCAGTATCGAAGAACTATGCTGGGGGAATATTGGGAAATAGATTTCACCGAGATCAAAAAGCCAGGCCTAAGTGGATATAAATATCTCCTGGTTATGATAGACACCTTCACTGGATGGACCGATGCTTTCCCCACCAAGTCAGAATCACCTTTAACAGTAGTTAAAAAACTTCTATATGATATTATCCCTCGATTTGTCCTCCCCCTTTCTATGGGGTCTGACAATGGCCCGGCTTTCATAGCCCAGGTGACCCAAAAATTGTCTCAGGTGCTCCAGATTGACTGGAAGCTCCATTGCGCTTACCAACCACAGAGCTCCGGCCAGGTAGAGTGCATAAATCAAACTCTTAAGTCTACCCTGATCAAATTAAATCTGGAAACTGGCAAGAATTGGGTGAGTCTCCTTCCCTTCACTCTGTTAAGAGTGCGCTGTACTGCCTATGTGTCTGGAATTTCCCCTTTTGAAGCCATGTTTGGTAGACCTCCTCCATTGATCCCTCGCCTAGCTGAGGAAAAACTTGCTGAATTAACTAACCAGGATCTCATTAAGTCACTCCAAGTGCTTCAACCCATCCTGTCAACTGTTCATAAGCTGTTTTGCCAGCAACGTCCTACACCTTCAAAGACCACCGAGGAAGCTGAAATGCCGATCGCTGAGCCCAGAACGCAAGTCCTGCTTAAGAGGCACCAACGAGACGGATTGGACCCCTGCTGGGAAGGACCTTACACTGTCATCTTCAGCACTCTGATGGCCATTAAAGTAGCAGGAAAAACTGCGTGGATCCACCATACCCATTTCAAGGCCCTTCTGCCACCGGACAACCAGCCTGACCAGCCAGATAAGTGGATCATCACTAAACGAGGGGACTCCCTAGAGATAAAACTCACAAAATGTTAAAGATATTCTTTACCTTGTTACTCTTACCATTGCCCACAGAAGGAGCTTTTGAACCTCCGGTAAACAGAGCTCAACTGCTACAAAGTCTGTATGGTCGCCCTTGTGATTGTGAAGGGGGAACCCTGGGCACAACCCCGGCAAACCTATTTTCAATCCACAGCTTGTGGCGACAAAATAGCTTACCTTATAGTTGAGCCAGCAGTAACTGGAGGTCACCAACAGAGCTGGAAATGCTTTAACAAACCTAAGATGATACCCAACACCAACAGCCTACCAAGACAATGCTCTAAAGATTGCAGTACCTATTATGAGACTATGCATTCCTTTTGCTACAAATCCGTACAGGAATGCATGGGAGAAAACAATAAGGCTTACTTTACGGCCATCCTAGAGAGCACTTTCTCTGGCACCTTCGGGGGCAATTGGTCCACTATCCCAAAAGTCTTGGGTAATTATAAATATGCCTAAGCCTCATGTAGTGGTGTCATAGGCAAACCGGTGTGTTGGCATAAAACCCCCCAGTACATACCTCTGATGGCGGGGGTCCACAAGACAAGATCGGAGAAAATATGGTGCAAAAACAAATGGAAAACATCCTAGAGCAGATGTCTCCCAAAATAAACTACCACCCTCTTGTACTTCCTAGATCAGGGGGGATTAACCTAGATACCCAAACTTCTGACCTATTGATGGCCACTCTAAGAGCCCTTAACACCTCTAATCCCAGTTTAGCCAAAGACTGCTGGTTGTGTTTGACTCTAGGCACTCCTATGCCCCTAGCCATTCCTTCAAATTCCACGCTGCACAGCATTATAAACCTTACTTACCCAAACTGCAGTACTGGACTGCCTTTTAGAGTTCAACCCTTAGCTTTTAAGTTTAACTCCTGTATACAGGGAAGCTTCCTAAATAACAGTCATGAGGTGGATGTTGGGTTTGTTACCTTTGCTAATTGTAGCCATATAGGCAATTACAGTTCCCCTCTCTGCCCCACCAGAGGACAGATGTTCATTTGTGGAGGAAACCTAGCTTTTACATTCTTGCCTGTTAATTGGATAGGATTATGTGTTATGGCCACCTTACTACCTGACATAGATATCATACCCGGAGAGGAACCTGTCCCCATTCCCAGCTTTGATTATGCCTCAGGCCGTACAAAAACAGCAGTTGAGTTAATCTCCTTATTGGTAGGACTAGGAATCTCAGGGGTCCTAGCTACAGGCTCAGCAGGATTAGGCATTGCTGTTCATTCTTATGTCAAACTCTCTAATCAGTTGATTGATGATGTCCAAGCCCTATCCAGTACTATCCAAGATATCCAAGATCAGATAGATTCCTTGGCAGAGGTGGTGCTCCAAAATAGAAGAGGATTAGATCTATTAACTGCAGAACAGGGAGGGATCTGCTTAGCTTTACAGGAACGCTGCTGCTTTTACGCAAACAAGTCCGGCATCGTTTGAGATAAAATTAAAAAACTACAGGAGGACCTAATAAACAGGAGAAAGGAACTATTCGAGAGCCCCTTTTGGAGTGCATGGAGTGGGGTGTGGTCATACCGCCTGCCCATCCTAAGTCCCCTTTTGGGAATACTGCTGATGGTATCCATAGGCCCATGCGTTTTAAAATGTATAACAAATTACATTGAAAGCTGTATACAATCTGTTAAGCTAATGATCCTGAGATCTTAAGGGTGGGAACCAGTTCCCTATGCTAATGGTGTCAATGAGGTCGGAGAGTCAATGATTTAACTCCCTTCAAAAAACCAGTGGGGAATGTTAACCTTATAAGGACAAATAAGCTGACTCTGCTGTAAACCCCACCCCCACCCCCATCTCCCCACCCCCCACCCCCCCCTCTGCGCCGCTTCCTGTTCTATACTCACCAACTTTAATCCTCCCTTTGTCTAAAACTTGCCCCACTTCCTGCCTCTTTATTCGGATCTTCCAATAACATGTGAGATGTGTTAGCCTCCCGCCCAGACATGCGGTTTGCAAGCTTAAAAACCCAGCCCCACACACAGGCGGCGCTCTCCTTACCTGCGTTGCAGTGGAGACGCTGCTGGGTACCAGCTAAGATAAAGCGCTCCCTTTTAAATACCCGGATTCTTCTGGATTTTCTTTTTGATTCTACCACAATATGAAAGGTCAACTCTGACATTTGAACAGAAGCGCCAGATACAGCCATGATGAATGGCATTCCCAGTCACTGTCAGTAAGAAGACATACTTATACATCACAACCTGCAGGATGAAAAGGCGCGGTTATTAGACAGGATATGAAAAGGATCCAAATGTAGTGCTCCGCCTTCTTATCTGTTATTTAATGACTCCAACTTTAAAATATGATTAGAATGTGATTCGCTCCTTTATTCATAATTCCATTTTAATTTTTATTTATTTAAATTGTTCATTTCAGAAATATTTGGGGGATAATCTTGATTGCCAACTACACTGGCTTGAAAGACAGACAGGAAATGAGTGCAGCACGCTTCGGGCCGTGCTCGGTGGTTCTGGAGGCAGGAATTCAGGCGCTGACTCTGCAGCATTTGGCTTCTTCCTGTCCAGGTCTACCTTTTTCTGTCTCCAGCCTCCAGGAAGTGGGCAGCCTTGTCCTAACGTCAATTTCTCCAGAATGCCCTTGCCTTGGAACCAGCCCACCATGAACAAAACCTCTGAAATCGTAAGCAAAAATCGTTTTTTCCTCCTTCAAATTACATGTCAGGTGTTGTGCACCAGGAAGGGGAAAATGCATACAATTCTTACATGCAGCAGAAGTCATAAGTCATCCAGGAGATTTCAGAAAGAGAAAAGCTAGGACAGAAACAGATAACTCAGCAGTAGCTTCCTGCCTTCATCTGAAAATCTGTCAACACGTCTTCCCATCCACTTCTCTCAGCACATTCAAGGCACAACGCAGACAGTCACAGTCAAGTCAGTCACCTGCCTTTGAATACTATGAACAGTGTACACTCACATGGTCTTCCCCATGATGTTTGTGAGGTATAAAAAGGAAATTGAAATAATCCATGTGAGGAGATACTTGTTTCTAAATATTATAACAATACCAAGTTCTGGTGCCTGGTGAGAAGGCTCCAGATTCAATTTCATTACCCGCTTCCTCCTCAGAGCCATTCTAAATGATACTTTAGAAAGACAAAGAATGTAATCTTTCATCTGAATTGGCCTCAGTGAGCTTTAATCACTCTTCATGTGCAACTGAAAAGAGCTAATTAGAAAGTATATCCTTGTTTAGTTACAGTCTCACGCATGTGTTTCCATACATGGTTTTCATCTGAAAAGAGATCATTTTGAAAATCTAAATAAAAACTTCGCCGTTGTGGATAAGGGGTAAGCACAAACAGAGGTGTTCATCAGGAAAAAAGCAAAAGTGTGGCATGGCAGTTTTATAAAGCACAAACACTTGTCTATCTTCATTTTGGCGATCTATACACTATTGGTAGATCTGTCTCTTCACTCCTTTACCACTTAAAATCCTTTTGGTAGATAAAACAGAATTCAACATTATGTGTTAACTCAGTTGGTCCCAGTTGCGCTGGCAGGCTGGAAGCTGTACCAGTCCAAAGCAAGAAGCAGGTTTTGATAGGGCTAAAGGAACTGACCAAGCTGAAGGGCTAATCCTTACCTGTAGCTATCACTTCACAACAGTGTACAAAGGTATGGCAGTGTCAGAAGAGTTTTGAACGTATTTTAATATTTACTGCACCTTCTAATTTACACATGGCATCATGGTGCTCTAATCCAGGTGGACAGCAGTATTACAGATCTTGGAAATTAGACTATGAATATCACTGTGCCAATGTATGGCTGGTGATGAAGGGATGGAATTCACTTCTATAGTAGAAAACAATGGCAAGGCAGAAAGTCAGGAATCCAAGTACATACTTTGTCCTCAACTGAAAAGCAGGTATAGGGCAAAGAAACTCCACATACACTGAAAGCCAAGATGCAATTAATATAAAGCAGGCTGGGTTTTAGAACCTGTGCTTTGATGATTATTTGGAGCCAAGACTACAAAAAGGCACAATTTTGGGAGGCACATCACCCCCCTACCCAGAGGCCCAAGAGTGATGATTAAATGCAAAACCTGGTCAGAAATTCGCTAAGGCACAGCCTAAACGGAGAAAGGCTTAGTAACTTCAGCTGTTTCTCCCCTGAGATCTTGAGGTTGTGGAATCCTATCAGCCAAGGTATCCCCATCCTTAGTCCCCCAAGAGCTTCCTGAATGTGTATTCTATGATTTAATACTCTCAGGAATCCCAGGCCATGACCACTGCAATTGATTTCTTCTTAAAATGAGACAATGGATGGAGAAGAGAATTGAATCATATGAAAGAGCACAAAGGCAGGAGATTGAAGGGACACTTTAAATGCCATAGCCTGACACTCTCGAGCCTGCACGCTTAACCACAAGGCTACACCTCCTTCCCTTCTGTTTTCTGGGTCACTAGTGTAAAACCCAACCCATTTTCCCCGTAGCAACACCACTGAATTACGCACTATACCAAATCAGAATTTGCCTTTCCCCTGGGTTTTATAATGGCAGGTACTATATTTTTCTTTCAGTACTCAAGAGTTTCAGAGAAGTTCTGGGAAGACATAGTGGATCCCAAGATGTAGGAATTCAATCTGGTTCTTGGGAAAAATAAAAATATCTGTCAATTAACACACATGAGATTATTATTGTTTTCTCCTAGGTCCATGCAAGCTGAAGAGATTATCAGAGATGATGTGTAAAAAAGTGGTGAACATCAACCATGCATCTAAATTTTTTTTTTTTTTTGGAGATTGTTATATCTTTACAACCAATTGAAAGCAATAACAGAAATCTCTGTACCCTTCAACAACTCCTTCTAACAGCTCAATCACTTTTAAAATTTCTACTTGTAAATTAAAATCTTATTAAGCAATATACATTGTGTTATTTAAATACACTAGCCCTTGGGCAGTTGAAATCACCGTAATGGCTTTTATGATATAACAATGAGTGACAATTATATTTCCTCCAGTGCCTTAATACTAGATGCCGATATTATTGTTTAATCTTATTATTTGGGCCAGGGAAATAGCTCAGTGGCATAGAGCTTGCCTGGCAAGTGCAAGGTCCTGAGTTCAATTCCTGGTGCCAAAAGAAAAATCTTATTGTGGATTATTTTTTTAATTATACTCAAACAAGGATGTGACAAATTATTTGGGATGTGACAAATTATTTGGGAAGAGCTAGCTAATAAATCTGGCACTGTCTTCACGCAAAGCTAATTTACTCAGTTATATGTGTGTTTGACAAATAACTCCTGCTTAGGTAATTTATCAATTTCATGTGACATGGTTTTCTACCACCCAGATATGAGTTCTGTTTTACATTTGGATTTTGTGTGCACAACTAAGAGAAGGGTGAAGGGAATTGCAATTATTTTTCAAGAGATAAAATTTGTTTTAAAGGAAGAAGAAAAATTTGAGTTAGATGCGTGTTAAATATGTATCTTTTAAAGGGCAAATCTTTATTTAGCTCACACTTTGTAGAGGTTTCAGCCCATAATCTTGTGGCTCCAATGCATGGGGGCGACCATTTATGACAATGGAAGACAACAAAAGCCACCAGGGAGGTTAAACACATATTAAAGACAAGTATTTTAAAAGAAAATAGTTCAAGTAATAAAAAAAACTTACTTACAAATGAAGCTATCCAAAGTATTTGAATCAGAAGTCATACAAATTATGCATGGTTGCTGAAAATGAAAAAAGCACATTACTATATGAGCTTATGAAAAAGTCAGCTTTCAAACTGACTAATAAATTAGTTTTTACTTCCACTGTTGTTACTGAAAAGAGAACAATTTCTTAGGCCACCCACAAGCCAATCAAATCGTAATCTATAGGCCTGGATCCTGACAGCCATTTTTTTGAATAACAATAGGTTATTTTATGTGTAGCCAAATTTGAAAAACACTGGTAGTTCTTTGCATATCTTGATTGAGAATTTCAAGCTATTCATTCACACTGCAGTATTAACAAGTAACTGTGGCAATATCAATTTATGGCAGTTGATTTACATACACATAACACAGTAGTATAATTCATTCTCCTATGAACTCTATTCCCAGCACTCTACTTAAACCAATGATTTAATTTCCATGTCTTTATTTTCTTTGTGAAATAAATGGTTAGTGTAAGTGATTTCAGAAATTCTTTCTAGCTCTAAAACCTGAAGAGTAGTGGTTAATCTCCAGAGTAGGTGGTAGAAACCTGTTACATTCCCGTGGGGCCTTCTGATCTGAACTCCGGGAGACCATTAGAGACCATATTGCCCTGCTCACTACTCCCACCACCAATACCTACTGACCACAGGCTAAGAAGTAAGATTTTAAACAGCAGAAATCATCTTCTGTTTTGTTTCTATTCTTCTTTAGTATCTTATGTAAGATTTCCACGAGTGTTGGAGCAAAGAATTTATAGGTTCCTGAGCAGCTTCTAGATATAACAGGCTACTAGTGGTGAGCAGCTCCAGCAGGGACAACCCAAACACAGTGGCTTAAGGGAACATCCATCTGACATCATATAAACTTTGGAAGCATTCAGCTAGGTGATTTTTAAGCTCTTCACAACACTGACTGAGCTCATTGGGTGGGGGCAGTTGTGGGCTGGTCTAGAAGGCCACACAATTTCACTGAAATGCTCATTGTCTCTGTGCTTTAGAGCAAGAATCAGTTGGCAAAATTCCTCTGCAGATAACCTCAAGACTGCTCCACAGATCACTCCAACAAGGCATAAGACTTCTTATAAAGTGGCTGGGGCTCAAAGGTAACACAGTTTAAGACACAACAGGAGGAAAGTTCCAGCTCTCCTGAGATTTAAGCCCAGAAACTGATATTGCAACAATTTCAGTGCATTTTATCAGACGAAGCCCTTACAGAGGTTGTCCAGATTCAAAGCAAGGCGACCGAAAACACAACCTCTGCCTTGGAAAAATTCATGCAATTCTTGGCAGCAACCTTGAATTCATGAGAGCCTTTCAGCACATCCTCACAGCGTAGGGTGATATTCAACCCTTAAATGCCTAGTGATTCATTTTTTGGAACACCCACAACAGTAGGACATAAAGAAATGTGCTCTCTTAAAGTTCTTATGCCTTGAAGGTTTCTAAGTAACATACAAGAATTTTATGCAAAAATTTCAGTCTTCAGCATAACTCGGTTAAATGCATTGTCTTCAGGTTAGAGTTTTAATCCTAGCTCGATTATTCTCTGCCCAGGTGATTTAAGTCAAATCATTTTCTAAAAACGTAGCCTCTCAGAGACCTAAATGTCAGATCTGTAAAATGAGATTGATAAGGTGACATATTTCATGAGGTAATTATGAGAATTAAAAGAATTCATGAAATAAAAATTGCACAGTATCTGCTACATATGTGATAGCCATAATGTCTTTTTAGGCATGAGGAATTCTGTTAGGTATTTTGAGATGCTGCAAAGATATTTCATACCAAGAACCTATGAAAAAATTCAAAAAACATGAGTGTTACGGAGTTAAAAAGAAGGTTTGTGACTTGGGTGCTCAGAGGAAGTTTCACAAAGTAGAATCCTGAAGGAACCTAAGGCTGTGCCTCAGGGACATGGAGAGGAACCCAGCTGTGTTCACACTTCGATGGAGAAATAGTCTGATTTCTCTAGGCCACATGGAAATGCAAAATTCTGGCCCCAAATTTATTGCTTTTTCTTGTTAATGCAAAAGCAAACAAAGCTTCTCCAGGTCATGGGTGACACCCAGCCTTGCACACACTCTCCCACCCACACCTGCTTACTTCACAGAGTCTGTTGAAACATTGTCCTTTGTAATGACTTTCTTAGGCAAAATTACTTCCCCAGTCCACCTACATTTCCCGTAGCAGTTTTATGAATTTGATTATCCCTTTATGTCATTATTAAAAGTTCTTCTCTACTTCTCACTACTTTATGTGTACCTGAGGCTGGCAACTAGCTAATGAGTCTATGTTGGAGGTACCCAGCACCTGTGTCTGATTTGAGAATAACAATGTGTCATGGGAAGCCTTATAGTTGACCTTGCGCTCCTCCCTTGCTAGTCAATTATTGCCCTTGGTCTGGAACCCTTGGATTAGAAACACCTGGGGATTTGCTAAAACTGGAGACTCTCAGGACATAGCCAAGAACTGCTGAGTCAGAATCTGCATTTTGATAACAGTCACAGGGCACTCCTGGGACCATCTGTATGTGAAAAGCATTACTCTAGCATAAGCTGCCATCTAGCTTCTCCACAGTAAAACATGCTCTGTGACTCCTACAGTGAAGTAAAGGCAGTTTTCAAAACCTCTACTTCTTAAACCAAAACT
The DNA here is from genome assembly GCA_004027595.1 of Dinomys branickii. Classification (NCBI taxonomy): domain Eukaryota; kingdom Metazoa; phylum Chordata; class Mammalia; order Rodentia; family Dinomyidae; genus Dinomys; species Dinomys branickii. The sequence goes on from PVLD010006219.1 coordinate 35,458, forward strand.
TAGTCTGTTCTAGTTTGTGTAAAGCCTAAGAGTTTTCTTTTTGGTTGTATAAACATACATTCTCAAAACCATAAACAAACCAGAGATTTGTCTTTTGTTCCAGGCTTGACAGGAACATTATTTTTATTGCATTCACACAATATTTAAAGAATAGAAAAGAAGAGAAAATTCTTCTATAAGGAAACATACAATCTTACAGGCTTCTTACCTATGTTTTTTCAAAACTTCTTTCCTGGTGGGGTATTCACACCCACTGTATCCCCTGGGGAAAGTGGCCGTGAGAAGGGTGGGGAATTTACTGATGGGGAGAAGTGGTTCTCTTTTAGAAAAATGTCAGCAGTCTCCTAAAAATACAAAGAAAACATGAGTATATCTTTTAGTCAGATTCTGACCCATAGCAAAATGTGAGGCAGGCGCAAAATGAGACTCAGAAGCTTCCCCATTTGGAAATTAGATGGTATTTCCAGTGAACTGGGAAGGCTCAATGAGAGCTCAAGAATCAAAGCAACACTTGGCAGTCTAGAAATGCTGCCAGTGGTCTTTCTGGTGACATAAGTTCTACTGAATCACAGATACTCTATGAAGATGCTCTTAGGCAGACAGTAACATAAAGGCAGTCTGATAACATAAAGGCCAAATATGAAGAATACTGCTGTCATTTTCTTTGAATTATGGTGTAAATTACTTTTTGGCAGATGCTGTCTTCAGTACTTTATCTACCTTGATTCATTCTACCTTTACAAAAGATGTGGGACATGGGGTTATTCTCATCGTATGGAAGAGACTAAGATTCAGACAGGTCAAGTAGTTTTCTCAAGGTGTTACGTTTATTATACATGGTGCTTATGTCTGAAATTAAATAGAGCTAATTTTGTGGAGGATGCAGTAAAAAGCATAAGAAACGTCTCAATAGCACTATTATGAATGGAATATTGGGTATTTTGGCCTCCAGTAGATGAGAACTGGCTTCTAAAAGAGTCAACTAGATGTTAACACCAATTTCTGGTAGGTTAGGAGGTATCAGTCCCACAATTACTCATCCTCAGTGCAAGCACTTACATTTGTAACCATGGCTTCACTGGTGCTTCATAGGGAGTAGATAGATCAATTCAGATACCTCTCAGAGAATACTTAGGACCCCACAAAACTTGGTTAGCAAGTTCTCCTATAGATGACCCAAGTGAAAGTCAGAGCTCTTCTTTTGGTAGAATAGCCATGCAATCACAGATATACGTCCTGAATAAATAGGCCCATAAACCATTTTTCCTCTCACCACTGAGGAGATTTCCCTCTTTTTTTATTTTAACATTCAAGAGAAAATGATGAGAAGCTATAGCTACAATAGGAAAAGTTCTTGTCAATCACTCTGCAAAAGGATAGGCTTCAAATCTCACCTACGCAACCGTATTTGCCTTTAAAAAAAACTCTGTGAATGCTCAAATGGTGATATCATTCAGTTACTTTATCACCTTTGCAATATCCCTTTCCTTCCATCAAATTGAATGTTTTTATATGTTCATCTCTTAAGAGCTATCACATGTAGAAGTTTTTGTATGAGGTCAGGGCATTTTTGATGCTATAATTTAAGCTGTGTGCACAACCCAGTACTAGACACCAAGCAGAGCATTTGTTCACAGCTTTGTTGTCCATTAGAATTCCGATATGAAGGCAAAAAGCAAAACAAGAAAGTATACTGTGCTGCAAAGAATTTTATATTCGTTCTGGGAATGACTCCACAGGTCAGTTCTCATCCACCGGACACCATAGTATCTGATACATCCATTGACAATAGTGCTATTGAGGCATTTCTTGTCCCTGTTACCACATCCTCCATATAGTTAGAAGAAGGCATATTTCTTGAAAAGTACAGAAATCGGGAAATCAGAAGACACTGGAAAAGGATGGCAGGTGGGCACTGAGGCAAGCAGAGAGGGCTTAGGTCTCCCACCAGACACGACTGAGCTGGAGCCCCCCCTCCACTGCCTCCTGGCTGCGGTAAATCCATCTGAAGTCTCAGTTTCTCACTTGGCAATCATGCGCACTGTCACCTACTTGAAGGGATTTTCCAAAGGGTAGAGGAAAAAGGAAGACAGTGTAGGAAGCACAGACTCTGCCTGCACAGCAGACGCTCAAAACCATAAGCTACATTTGTAAAACTCTTTAAATTCTCTTCCTTAGTGGGTTGTCTGGAAATAACTTCTGGGATGGAGCTTTTCCTGAAGAAGTTCATTGAGGAGTATATTCAGAGTCAACACACATAAGAAAGTAAAGAAGATAGAAATGGGGAGGAAGTTGTACTGTGACAGAGACTCACACAGGCCTCCGCTGACCCCATGCGATTTCTGGAAATTGGACAATCAATCAGAGTTCTCTAAATTGAGGCAAAGGAACTCAACATGCTCCCTGATATCAACTTTTCCTGAAATGCAGCTTGTCTTTGGGGAGAACTGTATGCTTGGGCAAGGTAAGTCTCTTGAGTAGAGGGCAATTCCTCAGTGGGACAGAGATCTGAGTCCCAGAGGTTCATACTCCCAGCAAGAAGAGAATAGGCATCTCTGCCCTGAAGAAAGAATCTTGGTAGTGTATGACCCATTGCAGACCCCAAAGACTCGCAGACAGAATTCTAGTTTCAACTCACTAGGAAATGCCATGCAGATGCCTAAATCCAGTAAGACAACAGTAGAAATGTCTGCCATTGCACTTCGAAACAGAACCTCAGAGCTATCTTCTCCTCTGAATCTTACCTTCAGCAAAACACAATATCAGCCATATAACTCTTTACACACCCTAAAATGAAAACTCATTATGCAAGAATTACATTAATTTTGACATTAGTAAAAGTATGGAGCAGTCCCACAGCCAGTGAAGAATTCAATAGTCACTGAATGGATGGACAGAGTACGTCTGAGTTGGAGCGATTTTCATGATAAATACTGAAGCCTCTGAAGAGGATATGTGGAGGCCTTCCTTCCTTCACAAGACCAGACAGCTCCATAGAAGTTACTCACTTTAATTCAGACTTTATTTCACATGTAGATAAATCCAAAATAACATGACAAAAAAGAATCTGAGGGGAAGAATGTAATTTTGGAGCTAAGAAGAGTGTAGGCTCTAAGACACTTTTTACAAAGTCTTTATATCTTTTCAGGGTTCTAAGGAAAAAGTCAGAAAGTCATTTCCCTGAACAGCAGCCACCAATTCTCCATCCATCAGAAAACATGCAAAAATAGCTCGCAAAGGCCCACAAATAGGACTGTTAGCTTAGTTTTGCTGGGACACATCCGGGTCACAAGAAGCAACTGCTCATATCCTTCCTGTGCTGGGTACACTGACTTTGCTAATGCTCCTCACATTCAACCAAAAGTTGAGCTAAAGCTTGAGAGAAAATAAATTTATGTGGCTGAAAATTACACGTAGCCTTCACAGTGAAATATCATTTCTCAAATTTCAACTTTTAGCATGATTTACATCACACAAAGCACAATTCTGGGAGCCAGCCAGCCCTTTCACGCCTTTGGTTTTGGATAATTATTTTTAGCTGTGTCTCTATTACTTTTGCTCATAAGCATGCCAAGTTATCTTCCCCCTTTTCTCTCTGTATAAAATATAAAAATGGAAATTTCTCAAAAAATTATTTGCAGTAGCAAATAATTGCCCAAAAGCTGATTAGAAGAAAGGATGTTCTATTATTACAGCCTAGGAGAGTGTTTCATTTTGATGGAGTCTGTCTCAGTGACTGGGCCCTAAAAAATCGTATGATTGCTAGGTTCCTAATTACCGTGCAATATGAGGCTGGAAGCTCTCAATAAAACTACTTCCTCCAGCAGTTCTTGTCTTACGTCTCAGCTTCCCCTCTTACTCTCCTTAATCTCACTTCCCCCTACACATCCATACCCTAAAACCAGATTAAGGACATTAAGCACAATTCAGATAATAGTCACTCCTACCCTTAAACTGCTTTAGGGGTTTCTTCAACTCTTGAATGAAACCAGAAGGTCTTGTCATATACTCAGTGATATCTGCTATCTGATTCCAGCACTCTTAGGCTTCCAAGTACTATCTCTTCCATATGCCAAAAACTGCTCCTCTCTGAGCCTAAATACACCAGCACCATAGTTTCAATAAGTCTTTAGGGTTTTGGTAGGTTTTTGCTAAACTCGCCTTTGGCACTAGGCTACGGGCCAAGACAATGGAATGGAAGAGGAACTTAGCGTTGAGATGTTGAGGAAAGCATAGTGTTTATTCTGATGACCCTTACCCATGGAAGAGGAGCTTAGCATTGAGATGTTGAGGAAAGCATAGTGTTTATTCTGATGACCCTTACCCTGGGTACTTAAGTAACTTTTAATTTGATACTTGAGCAGTGTCAAAACTTGGCCCCTAAATCAACATTCAAACTCCGCTACACAGACCACATATAAAGAGGCAGAGAAAGCTCTTCTAGCAGTTTTATGTGCCCAATAAATGAGCATGATATGAAGGAAACTGTTCATTGGGTTCCAGTCCCCCAAACTATAGCTCTGAGTGTCTTCATTTGTAAAGGCCTGTTTCATCTTCTGAGGTGCCACCATGTTGTGTGTGTGGGGATCAGGTGGATGAGCCACCAGTCCGCTCTTCCTCTGCTTCCTGTGGAAACCACCACAGCACAGGTTTAGAAAACCTCCATATTTATTGTGCTGCCATCATGTACAGGGAGATAAGAGAACTATAATAACCTCATGAGCTCCTCAGGAGGTTCACGAAGGAGACAACAGTGGTCAAAAATTTCAGTCATTCATGAAACTGGAGGCGCCGGAGCTACTATCAGAACCTTCACAACTGAAGAAAAATGAATCACCAAAGATGAATGCCAGAGACCAAGAACACAGATTTTCAAGAGTCCCACAGGCCCCTGTAGAAGCCTTCTTCCTGCTTTATACATTTATTTAATAAATATTCAAGTTTAGTGATTTATACAACTATAGTATATGAGGTGTTCTATCTTGTTGTGCAGGAATATTTATGAGTATTTGATGATATATAATCCTTATTATGACTTATCAATTATAACAGGAGAACTTGAACACTTCTCTTTATGACACCTTTGAAAATAAGACATTTATCAATGAACCAAAACTTTAAACACCACCATAGGGAGAGAAATCCAGCCCCTTTCATCATTAGATTTATTGGGCAGTATCATCATTGCCAGATCCCATATTGGCATGCACTCTATCTTAATGTGAAGGTGCCAAATTTATAGTTGAATGATTAGAGCTGGCTACAGACAAGAAGCAATAAAAATAGTGAACTCCATAGTTTAGAAACACATGTTGGATGGACCTGTCACCTAAAGAGTACTGCTTCTCAAATGGCTCTTATGAAATTTCAGACGAACAATAGTTTAAACATTATGTTAAAAATCCACTTTTCAGAGGTACATATCCGATGCCATCCAATAAGAACTCTAAAGGTTGAAAAAAGACAGGAAAATTTCTCATACATTTTCCTGGCAAAAGTGAGAAATAGATGATATTTTCATTAAGGAATAGAAATTTCTAAGTCATCAGTCTCACGGTTAAGATACTGGTTATTGTAGTCTATACTTGAAACATTTCATTTTGATGGAATAGTTGAAAACACTCAGTAAAATCTTAGAAGTAGAAGTCCCATGGAATTCATACTTATTTACTCTATCTGCAGAAAGTCATTGCTTTTTTTTTCCAGAAGGGCATGCCTCCTAAAACAAATCACTGGGCAGGTTCTAAAGCACTGTAGGGGATAACATCAAAGAAATTATCACAACATTTGATCCTAGCTACCACAAGGCAAGGATTTGTGTGGGGTTTATTGACAGGGTGTTCCAAGTGGAACCAAGAAGGGCGGGGAAAAGCAGAAAATACAGAAGAAGCAGAGAAACAAGGTATAGGTTGGGGAATCATTCAGCCTTCAGGTCCCTGAGGCTGTAAATAGCTGTGGTTTGCAGTTACACTGCTGAGCTTTTCCATCTCAAGATGAATGAGCTGGGATTTCATGCTCCTTTGCAAGTGTCTTGCAATTTTCCAAATGGGATTGAAGTCCTAGACATTTCTAGCTCCTTATGTGTCTCATAAAAGTAGTTCTAGAAGTCTAAGAGTAGTTCTTAAACAGTTTGCAGGCGTGAACCAATTCTGAGGCAAGAAGTGCTCAGTTATACAGCTTTACTAGCAGAAATACTAAAGGAGATCTGAGAGACAAGAACAGTATTTTCTAATACTTGAAACAACTAGGAAAACTAAAAGCATTTGCTATATCATGGAACAGAGCTGAATTTAAATCTTACCCCATCATGTGTAGCCGTGTCACATTAAGCAAGTGAGTGCAACCTCCTGATCTTAGATATCCTTGTAAATAAAATGAATGTGATAGTAAACTTATCCTATGCTTATGCGGAGTGACTTAGAAGATATATAGAAAGCAAAGTAAAACTGTACCTTCTGCATAATAACCACCCAGTAAGTACTTCTCATCATGATCCTCGTCGTTCTTGTCCTTCTGTTTGTCGCTTTCTTGTCACTGGGACAAAATAGCTGAGCCCCACAGTTGAAGAGAGGCCAGGTTTATTTTGGCTCACAGTTACAGTTCATGGTTAACCGGCTCTAAGACAGAAACGGAATGATAGCAGAGTCCAAGAGTAGAAATATGCTCATGTCATTGCAGCCGGGAAGCAGAGAGAGAAGAGAGGGGCCTGGCCAGGTCAAGTCCCACCGACCACACCTTCTAACAGCAAATCAGCTACCGCACCCCCATGACCACCTTCTAAAAGCCCCACCTCTGAACACACGAGGTACATTCTAAATCTACATCATAACAGTCCAGCCCTAGCCCCCAAAAGACTTATGCTCATCTCATTATGTAAAATGCATTAGTTTTCTAACAGTTGTCAAATTTTTAACTGTTCCAAGATTGCTGAAAAGTCCAAGTCTAAAGTCTCCTCTGCGATGGCAAATTCTTAGGTATGATCACATTTTTCAAAAAGTTTAAACACTGCTGACACAGCGGTACAGGGTGAACAGCTCCATTCTGAAACAGAGACATAGGGAGAAAGAAAAGAATGGGACAACACAAGACTGAAATCCAACAGAGCAAATGTTAATTTCTACATTTCTGTGTCCAACACCAGGAGCAAATTGTGGTACGATACGAGCTCCAAAGAGCTTGATTGGTAGTTTCACCTCTATGGTCATCTTGGCTATAGTTCTCCTGGCTTCTTTTGGAGTGATTTTTGCCTGGTGCTGCCTGCTTTTCTCAATAGATGTTCCCTGTTCCTTGTTTTTCCAACTTCTCTGTGTCACCACTGTAATTTGGGCTTCACTCTCTCCCTTCATGTATTACTTTCTCAGGGTCATGCTACCTAGCCTCCGAAACCTTCTTATGAAATCTACATGGAAGCCTTAATAACCCTGAAATTCTTCCATTCTTCATGCATGAAAAACCAGGCCCATGACACCATGTGAATGACACCAAAGTGCCAGCTCAAACAACTGTCAGGCAAACTTGAGTCATGGTTGCAGAGATCTCCAAGTGGCCAGATGGTTGTAAACTATGAACTGAATCTCAGGGAAACAAATGCCCTTCTAGAGCAGAGCAACTTGGGGCTGTTTTTCAAAACAAAATCTTACAATTCTTCACCTTTTAGCCTAGTAAAAGTGGAGTCTTGCTTATTTCTTAAATGACCTCAAGGCATCTTTCTTATTGTCCTGATATAAAGTATTTGGCTTCTTTTTAATGTGAACTTTTAGCAACCATACTCCCTTCTGATCCAACTTTTTAGATGATTTCATTCTAACAAAATGAAAACTTTTAAAATGAGCTTCCAGCCCCTGTCTCTCACTATAGACCCTGTTTTAAGTGGCAAAAAGTACCTATGCTCCAACCTCAATATTGAACTGTCTTAAAATTTCATCCACTAAATGAATTAGTTCATCACCATTGTCTTCTGCCAAGTCTCAGGATGTAAGCAAAATGAAGACAAATTTTTTTCTGCCAGAATATGACATACATGGTCTCAAGTCCAACAGCCAATGGAGTCATTGTTCCTAGTTTTAAAAAAGCTCCTAAGCCTTGTCTTTACATTAATGCATTTCTATGGGCATTGTGGTCTTCTGAGCTCTGACCAGAATCTTCCATCAAGCTTGACTTATAGCATTATAGGGCTTCCTTAGCTGGCACGTCCAGACCTTTCCAAACTCCTCCCATAAATTGGTTGCAAGTGCTTCTAAAACACATGGGCAGGTAATCACAGAAATAACCAGAGATGGTATCAAAGTCTGTCTTGGTCACTGTATCATTACTGGGAAGAAATACCCCAACACATAATTTAAAGGAGAGGTTTCTCTTAGCTCATGATTGTAGTCCATGGTCAGCTGTCTCCAAGAAAAAAATGTTGTCCAGGTGGGTGGAAGAAAGAGGTTCATGTCAGAGTACGCAGGAACCAGATAGAGAAAGGATGTGGGGGGCATCTGAGATCTAAACTATAACTTTGCTGGTAACAGAAACCTCTCTGGAAAGCCTCAGTGTTTTGACATTTCTTTAATACCTAAATTCTAAACAATCTTCTTTTCTCATCCAAAATATTCCTTTCAGTTCAGTTTTATAATTTCAGACCTTCTGCACATATTCTTCTCCTTTCTTGTATCTGCTTTTCTCTTCAACCTGAATTTGGAGCCAGTGAAATGCCAGCCCACACTAGGAAATCTGGAAATGAAAAGAGATGTAAACTAGCGGATAAGGTCAGTTACCTGCAATCCAAAATTAAACAGATTATTGCTAGCTCCTTGAAATGTCTACCAAAAGAAAAAGCAATACATATTTCTGGCAGCAGCAATGCTGGAGTGATCATTTTTATAAGGCATCAATGAAGAGATTGCAAAACAGGGTCACTCATGCTCAAAACTGCTGAGGACCCTGGACAGCTGCAGGACCTTGGACAGCAACTTCATGTGCTTAAAAAATATGCAAACATGAAATTAATTTCCAATCTAGACAAGGAGGCAATAAACCAGTGTGTTTTCAAAGGTAAACTTCCCCTGAGCACTTCTGGAAGCCAAGAGATGGAACTTTCCCAAGACTTGTGGATACTTGTCGTTTGCCTCCTTTGCTTGGATTGTAGTCATCTTTTTATTGTCATGAGAATCAAGGTATCCCTACTTTACAATTTAAAAAGCCACTCCTTGAGTTTTCTGTCCTTGTGTCCAATCATAGAAAAGAGTTGCCTTTGATTATAAATATTATGCTCTTAATTATGGATGTGCCTAACAAGTACCATAGGTTCTCAGAACCTGACTACAGCACTCAAGACAAAGGACTCCGGAAGGCTTCTAGGAGAATCAGTAGATAAAATGTTGACCTTTGGTGTCTGTTATTGGTTTTCTTGAGAAAACTAAAGATATAATAACTTGAAGATAGGGGTATTAACCAAATTATTCACATCCTTACACTACATTTCATATTAGAAAATAAAACGTAGTTTAGTCCATATCTTAACATTCCATCAATTTACTTATTGTTAACTGAATATTCAACAGAGATTAAAAATCTTAGTTGAGAAATGCTGCTTGGATGCTTACCAATTGGACTTTGCATAATGTGTTATTGCTATTTCTTTGTTCATCCAAGATCCCAAGTTGGCAAAGAAAATCATACAAAATGATGACACCACCACCAAATTATCTTTGGTCTTAAAAGAGAGAGTGGAAAAGCTTGACTACAATCTTAAATGCACACACAGGCCCACATGCTTCAACCTATAAATGCGAGAGAGTAGTAAATGCATAATATATTGCAGCACAAAATATTAAGCACTTTGTGGATTACTTGTAGCTGTACAAAAAGTCAGCATGAAAATCATATTTCATTTTATAAAATTTGTGCCTATATCCGGTCTCTCTAGATGAAGTGTAGGAATCAGTGCAGTATTGTGGTGTTAACACTACAACCTAGGTTCTTGCTCTCTGATTGACTACCAGCAATGACAAAGATTTTAATTCAGGATTCATGTGTCTGTCTGTGTGTCTGTGCGTGTGCGTGTGCGTGTGTGTGTGTGTGTGTGTGTGTGTGTGCCTGTGTGCATGCATATGCACACATATGCACACATATTTTTTAAAGTTTGCATAAAAGTCTGAGAAGCGAATTTCAAAATAAATAAATAAATAATGCCAGATATGTTCAAGATGCAATGAAGGAACCACAGTGTCTTCATTTATTATATTACTGCACTTTCTACACTTTCTTTGGACCTGAGAGAGAAATGTGTCTGTAGAGCATAGTCTAGTCAGGAAGCAACACTACACTGTAGGCAAAACAGAATCATATTTTAAAAACTGTGAAATAATTCAGGACCTGCTGATGTTGTCAGAAAATATCTTGGGCAGAGGAAGGTACAGAGAAAAAATGTTAAAGCAGATCAGGAAAGTCTCTCTTTGGAGTGACATATGTTTCTGTTCCCACTAGGCCACAGATTAGATAAACTGTAAGCTAGGTACTAAAGAGGCAACCCCAACTTTTAACTCCAATATTTTAAAACCATAATGCCAAAGAGTCCTCTGGAAGATGGAGGAGACATACATCAACTGTGGCTTGGTAGTGACACTCACGTTCTCCTCCTTGCATTGGCTCTTTTTATGATGACTGAGGCATCCTCAGAACCCAAGCTCATTTCTTCTTCCAAGTGGACAGAATTGTAATTTTAAAAATAGAGTCTATGCCAGGTAAAATAGTATTTTTAGTAGACCATGGCATTTTGCTAACCAAACAAAATTGCAGGACCAAATCTCCTTGCCTCTAGGTGAAGTTGTTTGATTGTTCTCACCTAAAAGAATGTGAAGTGATGCCTCCCATTTCCAAGCCTAGCCCCTAAAAATTCACCCATTCATGACTTTCCTGTACTTTCCCTTTTCTGTGAAGAACTCTGTGTTGAAAAAGCAATGTCCAAAGATAGAAGGTGATGGCATCTTCGAGTCAGCACATAGCAAAGAGCACTCAGGAATATTCACTGAAATAAAATTTCATTACAAAGTCTCTGAAATTCTAGGATCAGTTATAGAGTAACTAATATTTATGACCTGCTTAACATAATACACTTTTAAAAAATTATTTTTAACTCTATTAAAGTATAGGATGCACAAAGAAAAACATCGAAAATCATATGTGTTCAGCTTGAAGAATTTCCACAAGTTGAACACATCATCCATGCAACACATCAGAACATGATCAGCTCCTGTTGTAGTCAGGATTTACAAGGGAAACAGTACAGGACACATAATTAATAAGATTATTTATAATAGTCACCCAAAGTCATATACAGAGAGTGCAGGAAATCTGTGCATGCACTAAAGACCAAAACTTCCAGCTCAGGACCTAAATCCCACAGTGATATCCTGCAGGAGTCTAGCTAAAGACCGAGAGCCCATAACAATGCACCCCCATGAGTCCAACTGGAGGCCAAGAGCCCATGACAATGTCTCATGCAGGCCTGTTTCATGGATTTGCACTGGGAAAGCGAAAAGATCAGTGGTGGACACTAGACACTCTGTCAGCAGGATCTGTGCCAGCAGGCTGAGACATCTGCACCGGAGCCAGAATGCAGTGCTCAAAGTAAGAACCAGAGTTCCCGGAAAAAGAACCACAGCCATGCTCAGCTATAGCAAGGTATTATGGTTGATACATTGTGTCAGCTTGGGGAGTCTAGAGGTTTGGCTGAGTGATTCAGCAGGAAGCCAGGGTGCTTACTTTGTACACATCCTGAGCCTGTGGAAGAGGAGGGCATGGAGACTGTGTGAGAGCTACATGCCCCCTGCATTGGGGTAGCCTGTTTACAATGTAAGGCAAGGAAGGAGGCTGCTTGCAGCCATTCCTCCCTTTTGCTCTGGTTGTTTTTGCTGTGCTCTGCTGCCATGAACAGTTTGACTTCTGCCATGTGCCACTCTGCCTCTGAGCCAGCCAAGTATGGACTGAAACCTCCACAAACTGTAAGCTAAATAAACCTTTCCTTCCTCCATTTTGGGCGTTGGGTATTTTGTCTCAGCAACAAGAGAAAAGTAACCAAGACACAAGGTTCTGAGCTCCTCCAACTATGAGAACAGCTAAGTCCAAATCAGGAAAGCCAACATGACAGCTTTCTCCAGGACAGTGAACCATCCACCATCTTCCCCTCTGGAGCCAGGAAGCAATGTTCAAAGTAAGGAACAGAGCTCCCCCAAAGTGAATTGCAGCCATTCTCAGTGACAACAAGGTCCTGAGCTCCTCTGATGAGAACAGCTGAGTTCATATCAGAAAAGCCAGCATAACAAGAGCACAAGGGGAATCAATAGCTCCCAATAACACCTCTTCTTCCTTTCCACTTCTCAGTTTTATGTCGTTGGCAACAATCCTCAGGTGGGCTTTCCTTGCCCGGAACCACACTGATTCAGTTCAAGCTGACCACCAGTTGCCAATCTACCATGGCTCTTAAGTGTTAGGAGCTCACCCCCTCCTCCAGCCACAGCTTCCAGGAGTTGCCAGCATCCTGATTTCCAACATAACAGAGTAGTTTTGCCTCCTTCTCTAGTATAGAGATGGAATCACTGCCCTGAAACTGGACAAGTCACCACTGGAGGGCTCCCAGAGGTAAGAACACATTCCTGCTCACCCTGGACATGCCTCCCTCAGCAGATTCCACAGCATCTATCTTTACCCTCTGTGAGAGACATAGTGCTTTCTTAGGTCACAGAGAAGAACAGAGAGAGGAATTTCTAAGTGCTGCATTCACAGTCCCAAGGTTCTGAAGGAAAAATTGAGACCTAGTTGAGTGTGAAACTCACCATGGGAGAAAAATGTAGGAAAAAGGTAGGATGAAGTAGCATATCGAGTGTAACTACGCAGGCATTGGAGTCAGGCCTAAATATGTGTATTCCCATCAAATTATATGTGTTGAAACCTAAACCTCAATGTGGTTGGCAGGCTTTTGGGGAGGTGATAATCTATCAGGGAAAATCCCTCATTAATGAGATTGCATCCTTATGAAAAGCACGAGAGCTTGTTTGCCTCTTCCACAATATAAAGACATAGCTAGAAAATGCCATCTGCAAAGAGAGCTCTTTGCAAACATTGCAGGGCCTTGATCTTGGACTTTCCAGCCTGCAGAACTGTAAAAAGTGAATTTCTAATGTCTATAAGTTGCCCGGTTTATGATGTTTTGTTATAGCACTGTGCATGTGCTGAGACCCACAGTTAAATCTGAAACACTAGTGCATTTATCAGTTTTAACTTATCAGGTTTGTAAACTAAGATGCTGAGTACTTTTTATTTGTCTGCTGAATATTCCAAAATAGAAGTGTTCTGTAATTAAATCAACCACTGTGCCTCTGCGACCAGCACATTATTATACGGGGATGTCATGAAGGAGTATTTTTCTTTTAGGTGTACTGCATTCAGGGATGTGAACTCTGTATCCAGTTTTTTGCCGTGAAGTACAGTGCTGTAATTAATGTTGTGTGCCAATACTTTTCAAAACCTGGAACTTTTGTGTTCATGGGAGAGATCCAAAGACTGGGCATTCTGGGACAAAGGGTTTATGTACTTTCAAGTTTTAGCAGCTGCTATACAGTTGCTTTCAGAGTTCAATGTAAATTCGCACATTCTTCAGCACTATATGAACATTCTTTTACTTAAATCCTACCAGCAATGAGCATTATCCTTCTTTTCATTTTAATTCTTAAACTTTTAGACATATACAAAATAAAAAGAATCATGTAAAAAACTCCCAACGACCTACTGCCCTGGTACATCAATTGTGAATATTCTATCAGCATGTATATTTATATTGTGACTAAGCTTAAGTATTGTTCATATGCCTTCTTTAGTGTACAGTTCTACCACATGCTTTGAAAACTGCATATCATAATTTTGCCATCACTAAAATGATATAGCGCTTTCCATCACACTGACAGGTTCTCTCACGTTGCTTTATAAACAAGCATTCTCCTTCAAACTCCAACAGCTGGTAAACACCAGTGTGGTTTTTCCCTTGTATTTTTTCTTTTGCCAGAAAGTCATATAAATGCAAAATGCTGCATGTAGTTTTTTTGAGTTCGGCATCCACAATTTAGCATAATGCGTTTAAGATTCATCCATATTTCTACCTGGATCAGTAGCTTCTTCCTTTCCATTGTTGAGTAATATCCACTTGTATGAGTGTTCCAGAGTTTGTTTATTCACTGACCCCTTAAAGTTTGGGGAGTTATAAGTTAGCTGTAGTAAACACTGATGACCACGTACTTGTGAGCATAAATTCCATCAAGGAGCAGAATTACTGCACTATATGGCAAATATGTACACAACTTTCTAAAAGACTGAAATTGTGTTTTCTAGAGTGGCTATAAAAAGTTACATACAGACCTGCAAGTTATTAAATTTTTAGGTAGCTGGGCAACCTTGTCAGCACTTGGTATTGAATGTTGTTCCAGCCTTTTTAAGGGATCTGTAGTAAAATCTCATCACACTGGGGATGTAGCTCACTGGTAGAGTTAGTGCTTAACATATAAGGCTTGATTTCCATCTACAGCACCAGAAAAAAACATCATCATGATTCTAATTTACAGTAATTAATAACCTTTGCATTTTACTCTTTACTGAAATAGCCATTTAGGTACAGCTGAAAAAGGAAACAGAGGAGAGGCTGAGAAAAAGAATACAATTTGTTGTATTCACAGGTTCTAGAGGTGGGAGGCACAGGCACACATAAAAGGCTACGTAAAAACCAGGGTGAGCAGGAAGCAGAGGAAGGAACAAAGGAACCTTAAGCCCAAATTTCAATGGAGTGTCCAAAAGAAAAGACAGGACAGGGCAAAGTGAACACATTAGCCTTGTCTACTTTGAATAACTCAAGCCCCTAATTTTCTCACTGCAGGCCCTGGACAATTAATAGAGGAATATTGGTTCCTGCAGTATACAGGCAAGGAACAGGAGATTTAGTTCTGGGTCAATTAGCTTATACCTAAAAGGCACATTCCCGACTGATATTTCCTGCTTTTAAGAATTTTCTACAGCTAGGAGGGGTAACCTTCAGCCAGAAAGGTTTCTCAGGATATCAAAATATAATCACTTTTACATTTTAAAAGTACAGTGTAGCTATAAATACCTTTTCCAATGTGTGCTTATCACCTTTATACCCTACCTGGAGAAGCATGTGATTCTGTCATTAAGCCTTTTTAAAATTCCTTCTTATTTTCTTTTTATTTTCTTATTGTTGAGTTTTAAAAGTTATTTCTATGCTCTGGTTAAAATCTATTGTAAGATATATGTTTTAAAAACATTTCTCCTCATATGCAGCATACCATTTCATTCTATTAATGGAATTTGTTGTAGAGTTAATGTTTTAAAATTTTTTGATAGAGTAAAATTCATCAATTTTTTCTTTTATGAACAATAAGTACTATGTTTAAGAACTGATCATAAAACTTGAGTAAAATAAATTTTTTCTGATGTTTCCTTCTAAAATGTTTATATTTTTGCATTTAAAGCAGTAGCTTATTTTGAGTTTACTTTTATATAAGGCATAACATTTAAATCAAGGTATGTTTTGTTAGCTTACTTTCATTTGCTTTATTTGCCTGTTTTCATCTGACTGTTTTAGCACCATTTCTTTAAAAAGTGTTTCATTTGGGTGCTTTTGTAATTTGGGAAGAGAGATGTAGTTTAGTAGCTTAGAGATTGGGTGTTTGCCTATTGTGCATGAGGTCTTGGCTCCAATTCTCAGCACAAACAAACACTTGTATTTATATGGACCTATATTTGAACTGGCCTGCTTTATTGAGCTACAGGTCTATCTCCTTGACAACACTATACCACTTTAGCTTTGTGGTAAACCTTAAAATTGAGTGACTTTATTCTTTGCCAAACTGCTTTAGCTATGGCAATTCCTTGCATTGCATATAAATTTCAGAATTAATTTACAGATTGTGAGGGTTAAGCTAGATTGTCAGTTTGATTGGCTTGGAACTATCTAGGGGTCTGTAACCACACTTCTGAGTGTCTGGGTGCATCCTGGAGGCATTACCTTGGGTACTATATGTGGTGGGATCAGAGAGATTCCATTTAGATTACAAAGGAAAGCCCTGGGAGCCAGGAAAGGAGTCAGTGAGAAGTGGCAGTGTTAATCTCTGAGAATGAAGCTGAAGGGACAGTGGAGTCCTGAGAATATCAGAGATGTCAGGAAGAAGGAAACATGGAAAGTTACAAGCAATGAGTGGACTTAGCACAAAGGACAAGTCCTATAGGCTTCAACCAGCAAGACCACAGGGGTGGGTCTCTTCATGCCCTCAGAAACTCACATCTTGCCACCAGATTCCTCAGATACTGCACATGGAACAAGAGGATTTTATGTTTGCCCTGATGAGTTTTAGACTTATTTTGGTCTAATTCTTTCTTGTCCTTGATACTTTCCTTTAGAAATAAAAATGTTTACCCTGTGCCATTTTACAAGTATCTTGGTATCGTGTATCTCATTTGACTGTTACAGGGGCTCACAGCTAAAAATTTGCTTTGAATCTAAGGATATGCATTTGGCCTGAAATTTTAAACAGTGCTGGAACTGTTGAAATTTAGGTAACACATTACTACATTGTCCGTTGTACATGGAATAGTTATATCATGTTAGGTGCAATTATAACTTTGTGTCTTTTTGGACATTAAATTCACTCCAGAAAGAATATCTTACATGAAGAAATAAACCAGTAATAAATACTGGAGGGTTTGTGTAGAAAAAAGGACCTTCCTTTACTCTTGGTGGGAGTGTAGGGTGGTGAAATGAATGTGGAAATCAGTATATTATTAAAAAAAAACAACTAGGATTAGAGGTCTGTCTTGGTTATTTTTCTCCCACTGCTGAGGCAAAATACCAAACACCCAAAATTGAGGAAGAAAAGATTTAGCTCACAGTTTGTGGAGGCTTCAATCCATACTTGCTGGCTCCAAAGCAGAGTGGCACATGGCAGAGGGCAATAGTTCATGGCGGTGGAAAACAGCAAAATCAGCAAGAGTAAAAAGAGAGGAGCGCAGTGAACAAGCTTTCCCTCCCTTATATTGTATGAAGTTACCCAAGCCAGGGCAGGTGTAACACTCACACCCACAATCCCCGCATTGGATCATGAATTAATCATAAACTCTAGAAGCCCCCCCATGACTGTATGAGGGTTTGGGGGAAATCTAGACACAACCCATAGCGCCCTGAAACACTACAGCTGCACTGGCTGGGGATATGCACCACAAGAGACTGAAAATTTAGGGGATATTGTGTTTTGCTTTTGCTTGAGCCTAAAGGTGATCCTGCTCTCATATTTGAGGATTCTTAAAAGACTATATGTAATGCAGAAGTCACAATACCCCCAGAATATTTCAAAAGCCTATTTCAAAGCAAAGGAAAAGTAATCTGTGGCTATTACAGGGGCCAACTTCAAGGGTAGTGACATCATAATGATGAAAACTAACGTCCTTATTATCAAAACTAACACAAACTCCATGCCAGGTGCTTTTCTAAACACTTGTAATGCATTTAGACTTCAGAGTAACATTATAGAGGAAAAAAATGATGCGCTTTTATAGCTAAATAAATATAAGCATATAGAAGTAACTCATTCACCTGAGGCCAAAGAGCAACCAAGGATGAAGCTGGAGTACATACTCATCTCCTGGCTCCCTGGTGAATACCATTAAATTCTATTTTATATTGCTTTAAAACTATGTTCAATAGAAAAGTCAATGGATCTTCAGTGGTATAAATGAGACATTAAAAAGAGAAAAGCAAAAGGAAAGGAAAGGGGAGAGGAGAGGAGAGGAGAGGAGAAAAGAAGGCTTTGAAACATTGTATCCTTCCAATTTTTCCATCTATGGAAGTTTTCAAATATCATTTGCTATATTCAGGGGAGACTGGGAATCTATGCCATATGGATGCATATGTGGACACAAAAATTTTTAGGATTCAACACAAAAAATTGGGGTTTCGAAGTCTGCTTTCCAAATTTCCATTATCTTCTCCAGATTCTGAGGCATCAGAAATGATGCTATAAAAACCTCTTCTTATTCAAAAGTTAGACCTTTTTCTTGAAAGCTGGTAAGATCACTGATGAGATGTCAGTTTTAATTCCTTAAGGGAAATACTCAGTATCAAATAACTGGACACTTAGCCAAGCAGAATAGAAGTTAAATGGCAACAGTAAAATCATAGGCTACCATTATCTTAGTGTCTACAAACCCAGTATTTCACACTGGGTTGACCAGTAGCCAGAGGCACCCACAAAAATGTGTCAGAAACAATGTTTGCAATAATTGGAATATCACTACCCTTGAGATGTTGTGGCAATAATTAAAATTCAATCAAACTATAATTGATGATAAGGACACAAAAATATCAAAAAAGGAATGTTATTAGATTAGCCTCTAAAGCAGATTTTCAACAGCAGAGCTGATTCAAGGATAAAATCTATATCTCTAATCTTCTCAGCACTGAGTATTCATTATAGCTGTGACCTAAATTTTGTACTTATTATACCAATTAAACATTATCTTTACACATAGAAGGTATTGATGCTACTGCCCTCATTCAGAAGTTTAGTGATAATTTAACATAACTTTGTGTGTTCTTTAAAACTAGTCACCTTCATGGCCTTTCAAAATCATTATATAATGTATAATTATATACACATTATTCTATTATGGTTGTCATCATAATAGAAACCACAGCAAAATCTCTGAAGACCTTTAGTAAATCTGCTTAATTGAGATAAAATATTAAAAGATCCTTAGTGGCAAAACATCTTCTCAAGGTCATTTCTGTATCCATGTAAATCATCTATTTTATACTCACCACTATGTGTCTTGGATGGCAGAGCCAGCAAACATTTCAAAATTAAATGCTAAGAATTTCAGTGCTGATGGGGATAAAATAATGGAGAAAGGACAGCATTATGTTAAGAGCTTGTACGACGGTAGAAAACTTCTCTGACACAAAATAGAGAAGAAAGATCTCAAGGTAACTTTGACTCTCCTGTTACCATGCTAATATTTTTTCAAACATTTAAAAACCTCCAGATTGAGGAACCAGAAAAGCTCTTACATTTTGAAGCAGAGAGGACAGTTGGAACAGGAAGCAGATTCCATTGATCTGACAAGAGCAGTCAAGAAAATCATATTCCTGGGTTGTAGGAATTCACATTGTAGTTTCTCATATCCTCTAAGTAACCTGATTAGAATTCAGATCTATTTTCTGGAAAGAAAAAATATGAGACAAAAGGAGGAAGGGAAGAAGAGAAGGAGATAAGTAAGTGAGTCTTCAGACTTATGAAACTGGCAAAGAAAAGCAAGGATTTTATGACAAATTATGTTCACATATAATATAAATTAATTTAAAAATTTGCTAGGATGGAAGCAAGACCAGGGTCAGGAAGAAATGTTAGACAAGCAAGAAACAGAGAAGAAATTCAGAGAATCAGGAGTGAGTAAATATTAGAAATGTCAGATTGGAGATATTTAATGATTTCCTTGAGTCATTTAGTAAACAGAGAAAATGAATGCTTTTCTAGTGCCCAATGTTTGGAAGACACCTTGAAAACTAAGGGGAAAAAATAAGAAACCATATCTTGAGCTTCAGGACTCCTGGAGGAGCAGAAATAGCCACTCATTCATTTACTACACATTGTTAATATTCAATATATTTTCTGTGGTAAACACCACACTACATACTGAAAATTAAACAGTAAAAAGAACAATTTCTTCTTTCTAGACCTTACAATCCAGGCTTTGAATTCCTGTAAGATGCAGAAGAATTGCCTGATTCTGAATGGATTAGCTCAATATGGGGAAGATCAGGGAGAAAGAATGGCATTTAGAAAAAACCCTGCAAATTACAGTATAGTCTGATCACAGTTCTCCAAGATAGTCTGTGAATAGTAAGTAAAATCATAGAACTTCTTTGGTCCAAACCTTCACCCATTTTTCTTAGAGTAAAATATTTTCAAAAATGTTTTAAGATGAAACAGAGGATGCCCTGCTGAAAACGGCCCTCTGTCTTTCCTGTGCCTAAACCTCTCATTAGCCTTCCCGTCACTCATTCCTTCTCCACCATGTTGGATGAACTATCCACTGCTTCTGCCTCTTCTTTGTGTCTGGAATATTCCTCCCCGAGACAACTCCATGGTTCAATCCTCCCCCTTCCTTGAGTATTAGTTTGAGTATCACAACATGGAATTTCCTGAGCAGCCCATTACAAACAGTACATTCACGACATAAGATCATGGATAACTTCTAATCTTTCTTATTTCCCCCTTGTGAGCATATTAGCCAGCTTCCTGGCACTTTAACAAAACACCTGAAATAGTTAACTTATAAATAAAAAATTATTTAGGCCCAGTTTTGATGATTCCACTTCATGATTGGTGAGTAACCCAGCTCCCTACAGAAAGAGCCCCTGTTCTATATCCATGCCCACTTGCTACATGATTTGCTTCCCCATTTGACCCCGATTTAATCAATTTTACCTGAGGAATTATATTCATAACCTTCTTGGTTGACCATAGTTCTGTCCCACCTCATTCCCACTTGCGATTTTCCATTTTCCCCACCTTGGACCTGCTTCAACTCACGGATTTGGCCTATAAAAATCCAAAAAAAACACAGCGTCTTTGGCAGCCCACAGATAACCCCTTCTGTCTCTCTCTGACAGAAGCTTTCTCTCCTCCAGTGAATGTATTCTGCTCTCAACCTAAGTTGTTCCTAAAATTCGTTCTTTGATTTTAGAAAACACGAACTCATACTGTACATCTAGAAGGTTGGGAGTTGCTTTCCCCTGTGTCATCACAGCAGCAGGGGGGGTATGGAGGAGATCGCATCTGAAAAGGAGGAGGAGAAACAGCGTGTCCCTCCTTCAGAAGAGATTAGGAAGCTGTGCAGTGTCTGGGAAACAGCATGAGGCTTTTTGAGAAAATCACCATCAGAATAAGGCTGCAGAAGTACAAGGAATCAATCTGTACAATGACAACGCAATGTCACATTTCCATGAAATCCTCAGAAGGAAGCAAAAGCAAGGGACACTGGAGAGGTTCCTTGTTAAAACTGCACAAAAAGAAAAAGATTCCAATGAACCAGTAGCTAGCAGTGATTCCATTAGTGGTAGTGAGAGCCATCCTCCACAATAACCCTCCTCTCTGTCTCCTCACACCAGCGATAATGGTTTTCCTTCCTTTTTCGGTACCAGGAATCAGACTCAAGGCCTCACACTTGCCAGTAGGCTCTGTGCTGCTGAGCTACATCCCCAGCCCTAAAGGTTTTCAAAGGTAAGTATAGGCTAATTTATTTTTCTTTACATTTTGTATTTTCTTTATTAACCTATATTATACATGGTATCGTAATCATTTTTATACAAATATTTTGGGTTGTAGAAAAAAATCATCTGCATTTCCATTACTATTTCTCATAGGGACATTTGCATTGATATGCAAGTGCTTTGGATTACAAGCATGTTTCCAGAACACAATAAGCTCACAGACCAAGGTTTTGCTATATATACATTTATCATCTCCCCACTCCCTACGTGTCACTGCAAAGTCAGCTTCAAGAGAACAAAAGACTTCTCTGCTGAATCTCTTGCCGTGCATCATCTCCTTCCCTCACAAACCTACGAGGCGGAAACTATTATGATCTCCATCATGGATTGGAAAACCAAAACTTTCTGGGAGTAGGTAACCTATCCATAGGTCACAGAGGTAAAACAGAGCTACAATATGAATCCTGGGCTTCCTGAGAACAGAACAGAAAATATAAAGACAAACAGACACTGTGCTCCCTCTGCAACTATACTAACTCACTGCCTTTCAGGGTGTGCCGGGAAAGGGGGTCCCAGCCTGGCCACCGGAGCAGTTCGCCCAACCACAGACTCCTGCCACTGTCATCCGTACACCCAGAAGAGGCCCAAGCCAATGGATCCTACTAATCATGAACAAAATATACGCACTGTTAATTTTGCTTCAAAATGGACTGCATTCTGGACAGACTCTAGTGTGTCACTTTCTCTCAACCTAACCCAGTATCTTTAAGTTTTGTTGTCATTATTCTCTCTAAATAATTCCTCTCCGGCTTGTCTATGGAAGGAAGATTTCGGAGACAGTTCTCTCACCATTGTTTTTACTATCATTTCCCCCAAACCGTAGGCATTTACTGGCATTACCCAGAGGGCTTATTGTTCTGACCTAGTTGTTCACCACTCTGCTTCCTTCTTCCTCAGGTTCGTGCCATCCCATTTCTTGACAACTCCCAGGTGTGAGGATGCTGTGAGATACAGCTCTGTTCTGAAGAGAGTCTCATAAGGCTTCATTTTCTATGTCAATAGAGTTGCTTCTAATTTCTAAATCACACCCTGGGTCCTCCTTGAAACAGAAACAAAACACTTTGAAGTTCGGCAGTTACAGTGGTGAGCACAGATGCGGTCTTGTGTGAATACTGAACAAAAGAGGATGAGGAGAAAGCTCGAGGCAGTTTTTGGATGAGAAGCCAATGAAGACACACACCAGAGAGCTGTAAATCTCTCCCGCCACCATTCTGCCTCTTGGTAAGAAACAAATATTTGAATAATGGTTGCTGAATGAAAAGTAAATGCACACGTGCACACACACAGGCATGCGCGCGGACACACACACACACACACACACACTGCATTATATACATCAGAAAAGTTGACAAAACCTAAAAAAATTTTGCTAAACAGTCCAAAGGGGATGTCAGCTGAAAACAGAAGCAGAGTCTTCCTGGGCATGAGGCGCGTAGTTTTCTCAAAGGCTCTATGTAGTCTTTGAAGCTACTCGATGCAAAGAAATTCTACCAAAGACAGTTCAGGCATAGATAAAACCAAAAGCAAAGGACAGGCCTAGAGAGAGCCGCAGCCCCAGCCTGAAGAATGCTCTGCCCCAGGTTCCTTTAGCTTCCACTAGATATCACTGCTGTTCACCACCCCGCATTCCTTATCTCCAAACAACCCTGCCAAAGGGAGACGCTATCATTTCAGGGCCATTACAAAATTTAGCCACCATTATTCTCTACAAATTACTCCAAATCATAAAGTTCAAACCCAGATCAGCATAGTTTCAAGGCCCCCTTTCTTAAACACTAGATTGTCCTCTGCACAAAGAGCCTTCACTCTCTTTGCTTTCTGCTTGGATTTGCTGCTAGATTCCTCCTAGTTATCGTGGGGAGAAAAGAGGGCTCTCATTCCAGGGAGGGGCCGCTACCCTTAGCAACTAGGGAAGCATGACCTGTCCACTTCGTTCTTCATAGTCACATAATGCTTAGCTGCTGTGACCTGTTAAATCCTTTCTGCATGAGAAATGAGGTCATTTAAATATGCAATTGAGCTTTCTTTTTATTTTATTTCTGCTGGCCCCATCAACACACCCTGCATTCAAAAGCAATAAAATAAATGACATATTTAGTAGATGTGGGGTATGTGACAATGCCTGTGTTGGTAGGAGACTAACTCCAGCAAGTGGGTAAGGATACATTTTCTGTTATGGTGCTAACTTGCCACCCCCCGGGAATGTGTGAGAGAACTGTGACCGCTCAGAGGTTTTTGGAATTGAATGGAGATGTGGAGAGAAAGTTGTTGCTTGGTAATAGAAATCATACAATATATGCAAATTAGAAATCTTCTGAGAGAGAAAAAGGATATCATCTACACTTGGATCAAAAACATGAAGAAATTGAGAATTTCAGTTTCACTGGATATTTTTCATTGCACCTCCAAGAAGGGGAAAAGATATGCGGCACAACAAATGTTTAGATTCCACTTCAGTAAGATTCTCTGCAACCTAAGATGAAACCTGGTTTGATCAGAAGAAAAATGATAATTTACATAAATTTGGAGCAAAAATTAATTAGAATAAAATATTCACTGCTGTTGGATGAAGTTCTTTCAACCCTGCATAGGTGAAAATATGTGAAAAATGTCCTTTACTTGTTAGTTGTTCTAAAATGCCAGTGATTACTAGGTCTTGTAGTATTCAACTAGGATTCTCCTCCCTCCCACCACCATCCCAACTGTGGGTGGGAGGCCTATGTCATCTCACTAGAAACTACAGTCTCTGCTTCAAATTATTATCTGTGCTTCAGTACCCAGTGCGAAGATCGGCGCATGATAAACAATCCACACAATTATTATCTGGATTAATAAAACAATGACTGAGAATAACATCAACAAATCTAGAGGAATTTGAACTGACACATGCTTTCTAAAAAAAATCACATAGTAAAGTTCATCAATTCCTCTCATCACACCCTTTGTAGACAGCTAGAAAACTGTAAGTATAACAGTGCCTAACTTATATACTGCTCCTTTAAAAAATCAACCAGATAGATCCGCAAAAGTCGTCTGCGAATCAGACCATTTACTTGAGGGCAACAGTGGCAGCAGTTTCAAAGGACCATATTTGATTCTCCAATTCTCATGCATGACTTCTCCACATGGGCAGAATGGACCAGGTCCCTCTTTGGCTACACTGCCGGGCCCAAGAGCAAGGTGACAAGCTGGCATTAGTGTTGCAGAGGTAGGAAGAGAAGGCACAGAGGAGCAGAGACCTTAAGAGCCACCAAGCCACCCTGGGTTATTCCCTCCGCGTAGCGTGAGTCCTCACGCTCTCCCCCATGCACCTCTTCATTTCTATCCGTGATCACGAATAATCTGGGGTTCACGAAAAAGTAGGAAAAGGAAAAACATCAAAGTCAGAGACTAATAAGGAACAGCATAGGGCTACTCAGGGTGAAGAAGAAGCTGAGAAAAGGCATGAAGTGTGAAGGAGCTGGAAAGCACAGAACACAAGCTGCTAATTCCACGCTTGAGGAAACTGAGGTCTGGACAGGAGCAGAGCTCTGTCCCTGTCTTCTAGCCCTCTGTGCTGGATACTAGCCGTGGGGCGCACCTTCACATTGGCTGCATACACACATTTCCACCCTGGGCTGACTGGTGCCTTTCGGGAAACCCTGTGTCCCTCGAAGCTCAGGAAAAGGTAGTGTGAGGAGCTGCTCCAAGGCCGAGTGTCATTTGCCTTCTGCCTGCGGGAGACTGTTGGGAGGTGTACGTCATCGGCCTCCATCATTTTGCTGAGAGATGGGGCTCCCTGCCTACCTCAGTGTAGGCCAGCGGCTAGCTGCATTCAGCCTGTCGTCGCTTGTGTAGCCGGTCGCCTGGCCTCTTTGTCTCTATGTCATGTTTTGTCTGTGTGTCGTGTGGGACAAGGGCTGCAGGGAGCTGGCAGCACCGCTAACCCTGCTTTTGCTGTCTACGTTAGCAGTAAACTGCCTGCATGTTTCCAGGCCCGTTGTCTTTGTAACCAAATTTGTCACCCCACTTGACATTTCTCACATTAGATTATATACCAAGGAAATTTGGTCTCCCTAAAACTCATAAGCCATTATTTCTTTATCTTCTCCAGAGAGCAAGTTCTACAAAGGGGGAGTGCACTTTCTCCAATACTTGGGATGCCAGGCATATGGAAAGCACACAACAAATGTCTTCCTGATGAAAGTCAGCCCAGGAGCTGGGGATATAGCTCAGTGGAATAAGCGCCTGCCTAGCAAGCGCAGGGTCCTGAGTTCAATCCCCAGTACCGCGAAAAAAAAAAAAAAGAAAGTCAGCCCAGCACAACAAAGAAGTTGTGTTTTAAACCAGCCAGAAGCAGACCTAAAACATACTCACTAAGTGCACTGCCTTGGGTGAGAAACTGAATTTCTCCAAGACTGACATGAGGTATCAAGTGAAATAATGGAGTGAAAGCGCCTTAAAATGCTTGACAGAGAGTAGGTACTGCATTCATAAATGCTAAGCATAGAGACAAACATAAACACAGTCTTCATCATCAGATTGATATAGGGGAAAGAAACTCCCAACTCCGGTATGAGTTTATGTTCTCTAAAATTAAAGAATGAGTTTTAGGAACAACAGAGATTAAGAGCTGAATATATTTATTGAGGGAAAGAAAGTTTCTGTCTGAGAGAGAGACAGAAGGGGGCCCAAGTGGGTTGCCAAGGACCCTGCCTTTTCTAGGGACTTTATAGAGCAAAACCATGAGAGGAGGTAGGTCCAAGATGGGGGGAAAAATGGGAAATTGCAATTTTGGCATGAGATGGGACCAACCGATGGTCAGCCAATAAGATTACAACTATAATTGCTCAGGTAAAATTGATTAAATCAAGAACAAATGGGAAAGCAAGTCACACAGAAAAACAGGAGTCTTTTCCTGTGGGAGGTTGGGTTAGTGACTTTTCCTGACTTTTTCAAGGTGATTGCTAATTATTTAGAATGTCAATCCCTTATGTCCATCCCTAGGGATATATGTGCGTGAATTTGTCAGTCTTTTGTCTTGACCTCCGTCTAGCCCATAGTGACAGTGCTCATTCCTCCATTTGCAAGGAGTCTCATCTTCTGCACTGGCTCCTTCGAGTCTGGCCCTGTCTGACTGCCTATAATGTTTCTACCTAACTCAGCTGCCTATGACAATATACTACGTCTCTGTTGCAGATTGTGTTATGATTTTTAAGTTTTGGACTCTGATATAGAAGAATTACCCTTATCGACTCCATTTGATGGATGACAAAAACAAACAGTTCAAGAGAAATGTGTGAACTGTCCGTGATACAAG
The DNA here is from genome assembly GCA_004027595.1 of Dinomys branickii. NCBI lineage: Eukaryota > Metazoa > Chordata > Mammalia > Rodentia > Dinomyidae > Dinomys > Dinomys branickii. Next base: position 62,130 of record PVLD010006219.1, read on the forward strand.
AATTAAATAAAGGAGGGAAAAGAGTTTGGCAAATGAAGCAAGAAATAAACATGCCTTTTGGAGGTACTGTAACCTAAGGTTGGCAGCGGGAGAGGCAGGGCCGATGCTTGATTCTGGAGGTTGGTTCTGTAACGCCTCAGCATCCTCCACTTCCCTTCACTTTGTCACATGGGTGAGTTCACTAAAGGGCCCCAAACTAAGGCTCAGCCAATCAGAGGACCGCATTATTCTGACACAAAGATGGGTTTTGTCTCCTTCTGTAAAGTGGGGTCTCAGGGTTTTAATGTTTTAGATTGTTTTATTAGTACATGTTTATAATACATAATCAGTATCTTCATCGTGGGGAGTCTATACATGTACTTAATACATTTTAATTCTTTTCCTGATTCCTTTCCCCTCCCCTCTTTCCCTTTCCTTCCATCTTAGTCTTCTCCTCTTTTATGAAAGAGTTTCTTTCTGTTTTCAAGAGTTTCATATCTTACTATGGTTACTATAGGGATATTTGCTCTTCCCCAGACACGAGAGAAAGCATGCAGCCTCACGGTCTGCAGACAGCCAGTTGGCACCCACGGTAGGTGAGCGTGAGAATGAGTGAGCACAGGAGGAGTAGATCCTCAGAAAAGGAGTGGGAGTTTGGATCCTATCGGAATCTCTGCTAAGACCACCTCAAGCTAGCTCTGCCAGTTAGGAAGACGTGCGGTTCATCTTTCCATACCTACTGTCAAGGAAGTCTCTTCTTTCTTTGCCTACCTTCTCTCTTTTTATCCCTTTGTTCTTTTTCCTCTTTTACTATTTACAACTAAAACCATCCTGCAATGGAAAACCACTAAATGTTCAGGGTAGTGAGGCTTCTCTGGCCGCAGGTACTTCATTTGTAACACAAATAAGAAAGATTGACAAATACAGTTTCACAAAACTCCCTACATCTCTACAAGCCCATGATTCAATAATCCAGTACTGAACACCTGCTTGGCTTTCATGTTGCCTCAGTAAAACTTTTTGTCAGCAACACAGGAAGGTAAAAGTCATCCCTGAGATGGTTTAGTTCACTGACAACTGACAAACAAGACTTCCTTCCCTCATTATGGGCTTTACCTCATCATTGTTTAAGCCAGTTACCTCATCTTCAGACTAAACTGCTGTCTATTTTTGTTTATTTTTCTTTTATTTTAAAGTGAAAAGAAATAATAAAAATAATATAGAATTTCAAAATAAGATGATATGAAATTAACAATGGTTGTTATATTGCATATTGTTATCTTCAAAGTAGTTGTTCAGATTACCAGATATAGGCATACAGAGATGATCAAACAAACAATTAAGCCCTAAGCATTGCTTTCAATAACCCAGTACAAATTAGTACAATTATCTTAGCTATCTTGTCTATATATTTTCTTTCCTTTCCCCCATCCCAGTTGTTGTTTCCTTTTGAGCAGTTTCTTTCCCTTTCACAATATCTATTGTACCTATTTATTTCTGTCTAATTTTAAGAACCCAGGAGAACTTGATGTACTTTATGAAAACATACCCACAGCCCAAATGAAATATAAACCATAGCCAAATTGCCAGGTAAAGTGGTTTAAAGACGACCTCTGAGAGTCACCATATTATGAAACAAACAGACCTGCCCATCTTTGCTAGTGCAAACAAAATAGTCTGGAAATGCAAAACTGGCATAAAGATTCCTTACTGTTAAATTTGCCCACACACCCTTCTCCGCGGACATGCTGAGACACTTCTACTTCCCAATTTAGCAGAAAGCAAATGCTGGCGATGACAGCTGTGTTTTTCTCAGTCCAGATCCATTCTGAATAATACAGTGTCACACAAGAGAATTCAAATTCCTCAAAAGAACCTACTAATTTGAGTCATTATTGGAAAATAATAATTATTTCTCAGGAAGAGCAGATCCTTCTCTATGGGATATAACCCCACCACAAAGTTCCTTGTCTTGTGATTGTTGTAAAAAGTAGCTCCAAAGACTCCATATTTGTATAAAATGAAAGAAAGTGATGCTTACTTGATATTTCACACACACATCATCACTTGCTGAGGCACAGAACCTCAAGCATTCTCCTCCGAGAATAGCTAGGGTTAAAACTTTCATTCAACTATGAGAGAGACTGCTTAAGATTAATGCCTTAAAGAAGAGGAAAACATTTCCTGTGTTTCACACTTCAATATAAGATAATGTCTTATCTAATAATATTTTAGTTATTGAAATATCATGAAAGAGATAGCATAATGTGTGGTCAAAATTCAGAGTTTACCTTTAAGATGCAAAATTCTCTTGCACACAGTTTGGATCCTCGGTGGAAGTCCCTTAGACTTTTCTGAATTTGGAGGGATGTTTCTAAGTACAGAAGAACACGTGTGACGCATCTGGTGAACACAACGCATGTGGTGGTGATAATTACTTGGAGCAAGGGGCAGAAACCTGAGGCTTCAGGGCAGGAGAGCGTCAGAATTGGGGAAAGAGAGGCATCGCAGATTAGAGACCCGGGAACATTAGAAAGCAAACCGTTTCCTCTGCCCTGCCACAGTCAGCCCTTGACGGAACACTAGGTCCCCCAGTGATCTCAGAGGTCTCGGTGGCCCCACACTGTCTATCCAGTTAAAATTCTCTTCAATGGTTTCATTGGCAATTGCGTGTCACTCTACGACAGTAACCTTTCCTCTCTTTTTAATATCCACCTTTATTATTAATTCTGTTCTGCATGCACACATGCAGTGCTCTTGATCTCAGACAGGTTTGTTATTAAATACTTTATAGTAAATAAGAAATGTCATCCTCTCTCCCCAGCTCCTTGCTTGGTTCCTTGCCCTAGGATAACACAATGAGAGATAACAATTTTTTTCCTCTTACAAAACAGGAAACTGAACTTCTGTTGTCTGGAAAGTTTCTCTTTGAAAATGTAAATGTGAGTGACTCAGATTATAAATCAGATCATTTGACATATAATGTTTTTCTAAATTCTGTGTGTAAAGAAATTCTACTCAATAATCAATTCCAAATAGTTTATGGGCATATGCAATCTCACACTCACCTCTTAAATAGGGCCTGTGTCATCCCAGGGAACCCAAAGAAGCTGGAGAAAAGGAGGATTCTGCATCTATTGAAAACTACCGCTGAGTTTTCATCAGAAATCATGCAAACAAAAAGACATATGAAACATTAAAATATTGAATAAAAATGCCAACCTTATTCTTTGAAGAGAAGGATAAACTATTATTCTTTATTTTGATAAACAACTTCTGGAAACACTCATGAGTAATGTTATATTTAATTGCAAGAAACTAAATGTTTTCATACTAATACCAGGAATAAAAATTAAGAAACTTTCAGATTCTTATTCCACATTGTACTGAAAAACCATAACACAAGATAAACAAAATCTATACAAGCTCAAAAGGAAGTAATAATATTACTCATTGATGTAATGATTGTCTACATAGAAACCCTAAAGTATCTGCAAAAAATCCCAGAAAATAGTGAGTATAGAAAGACAGTACACTGTAAGCATTGGAAATGGATTTTTTTGTACTGGGAATCGAACTCAGGACCTTGTACTTGCCAGACAGGAACTGTGCTGCTGAGCTATTTCCCCAGCCTATTAGTGATATATAAAATTCCATTACTTTCCTATATACTGACAGTAAGTAGATGGGACTTGAGGTTTTTAAAAGACAATGCTATTTGCAATAACCCTACAAAGTACAATGAAGTGCTTTGATATAAATCTGTGCAAATACGGAACAGAATCCAAAACTTTTATGAAAGAAATCAAAGAAGACCTTAATAAGTAGAGAAATACATATTTATAAGTACAACCTCATATTTAGCTTAATAGGAAAACAAACAGAAATGTATTGAGAGGGATATAAATATAGAAATACTTAGAGACCTGTGTATATACAGGGTCTAGTACACACACATACTTTCTCTGCCAATGCTTGGAAGCAAAAAAATTTCAGTAACAACAATTATACACAATTTCCTAATGTAGATGTAGGGTATTGCTTTTCATTTCATGGAATTGGGGATCATTAGAGAAAAAACTGATTTTAGAAGCAGAACAGGAAATGCTCAAGATGATCCTGAAGCACTGTGCAACAGTGGTGGACAGTAAGTGAAGGTTGAAAACCTTCCCCCAATGGCAAGGGTATTTTAGGGTCCACTAAAAGGGTTCCAATGGCCAAAATAAAGTAGTATGAGTTATAAGCCGACACATAAAGTCAGTACATTCATATCTACCTAAATGAATGATTAAATAATTAAACTAATGGAAGAGAATAGACAAACGTCTCACCTAAAGAATTACCGGGGATCACTGCAGATACTCTGTGTGGCAGGAGGTGGAGCGTAACTGCTCACTCATCCTGAGCAGGGAGTTCCTGCAAAGATGAGAGCAGGAAAAGGAGACAGAAACAAAGCAACCACAGTGCAGAAACCTGACAAACATGGCCGGCACCAGATAATGGTGATTAGGATCAACAGAGACGTGTTATGCTGACAACATACACACCACATATGACATAAGAAGGATGGCACTTTTTCAGTATGGCTTCCTCTCAAAACCTAATCACAGCTAAATTCACAAAATGCTAATCGTAACGAAAACACCAAACTCCAGTTGAGAGATATTCTACAGCATACATGATCAGTATTGCTCAAAGCTTTCAAATTCATTTAAAACAAAACAAAACAGCAACAACAACACACACACACACACACACACAATGACAGGGAAAGTCTGAGCCACTGTCATACCAAGAGGACTCTAATGCTACGTGATAATTACATATAATAAGGTAGCCTAGGTGAGATCCAGGACCAAAAACGTCAATGAAAAACTAATGAATAATTTGTTTTCCTGAGTATACACTTCGAAGTTATCAATATGTAATACAACAACCATTGTTAATTCCCTGTCACCTTGTCTGTAATTCAGTTTTGATTGTACTATTCTTGTGCCACTTTGTGTCTGTTTGTCAATATGTTTTTGTTCTTTTACTTTTAAAATAAGTGTCATAAAAAACTGATGAATATTGAATAAAATGTGGAATTTAGTTAATAATAATGTAAAACTTAACGAATTAATTGTAACATTTGCCACATATAAAAAATTATAATGATAGGAAAAGCTGAACATGGAGTATAGAAGAAACCTGTGTGTACCAGCTTCGCAAGTTACCTATAAATCTAAAATTCTAAGTTAAGAAATAATATATAAAATGCTTCCTAATGTTGACATTTTGTACATAAAAATATACACAATGGGAATGTGTGGAAAATTACATTTATATTAAGACCTCATTTCCCTTGCTGAGCAACCTGTCAATTACAGTTGTTTTGGGGAAGAGCAATTACTCCTCAGTCATTTAGACATTTAAACAGGCAATCAGTGCCATTAAGCAGGGAGCAGCTCAATCAGGAATATAAATTGTAAATTTATCTGGTGGGAAAGGAAACTGCCAAATTTGATTCCCTGTTGTACAGCTGATGCAGTATTAAGAAATTAAGACAATGGCCTCTAACCTTATGTTTATTAACTGCAATTACAGGTAAGAAAACTCCAGTGCTCCACTTACCTGGAAGCAAAGACAAGATGTAAAACTAAAACGAACGAGTGAGAAGAATCCCAAGCCAGGTTTGTCAAAATCTACATAGGGAAGGCAAGAGAAGAAGGTCACACAGAACATTTTACACAAACAAGGTGTACAGGCAAAAAAGAGAATCAGAAACTAGATCTTTCAAAGCATGTTATTTTGCTTTTATTAAATGATATTTACACCTTCAAAATACCTGATGAAATCTGGGGTCTTGCAGGAGAATGATACAGGACATGTAGTTTATAAGATTATTTTATAATAGTCACCCAAAGAGTCATACACAAAGAGTGCAGGAAACCTGTGCTCACACTAAAGATAAAAGAATCCTGCTGAAGGCCTGGATCCCATGGTAATGTTCTGTATAAGTCCAGCTGAAGATCTAGACCTCGTAACAATACTCCTATGGGTCCAGCTAGAGACCAACAGCCCACCACAATGTCTCATGCAAGACTGTTTCATGGTTCTGCGCTGGGGAGGCCCAAAAGTCGTGGTGGAATCTAAGAAGTCTGTGCTAGCAGGACGAAGGATCTGTGCTAACAGGCTGAAGGATCTGCACTGGAGCCAGAAAGCAATGATCAAAGTAAGAACCAGAGCTCCCCTGAAAGGTACCACAGCCATGCTCAGCGACCATAAGGTCCTGAGCTCTTCTGACTAGAATAGCCAAGTAGCTAAGTCTGTATCAGGAAAGCCAGGTGCTTCTCCGGGAGATTGAACAGGGCACCATAAGGACTGAGCTCCCGCTAGTGAACCACAACCATTCTCAGCGACAAGGTCCCGAGCTACTTCCATGATGATGACAGCTGAGTTCATCAGGAGAGCCAGCGTGACAAGCTCCTCCAGGAAAAAACACAGCTCCTTACAGCTTCCCAACAGCTTCCTAACAGCTTTCCTCTTTCTCTCCAGTTCTGCTCTTTGTTTTCTTGGCAACAATCCTCAGGTGGGCCTTCCACACCCAGGACCATGCTAGTTCAGTTCAGCTGATTACTAATTGACCACCAGTTGTCAGTCCACTAAAATATCCCTCTCCAAATTTAAAGAAAAATATAAGATATTGTGCTTCATCTTACTATTTAGTTATGAGTATTACAAACACTTTGAACATCTGTAGAGGTTTCTGTTACTGAAAGGTTCATAACATGTGTTATACACAGGCTGTTCTTTAAAATCTGCTTTTGTCAAACAACAATAACCATAAACATTTCCAGATCAATATGTAAAGTTCTACATTATTATTTTTATTGCATAGATAACATTTCATTACTTTATTGCTAATTTATGAATCTTATGCTAAGAAATTCAGCTTGTATCCAACTTTTGCTATTAAATTCTACATTAAGAGTAAATATAGTGTACTTTCACAATCATGTTTTTGGTATAAATAATTTTTGTCACTAAGAGAAAAATGCTACAGTAGAAAAGCATTAGATTAAGAATTAGAAGACCTAAATTCAAATGCTCTGAAATGCATATGGAGAAAATTTCCTTCTTAGCAATATTGAACTTTTCTAATGGATGAACATGAAATCTCTCCTACTCATTTATGCGCTACTTAATTTCTAAATGTAAAATTTATAGTTTTTAGTGTACAAGTATTACTCTTCTATTACTAAACCCTTTCCTTGTGCAATTACTGAGTAGAACTGTTTCAATTTTGTTTTTGAATTGTTCTTTGCAAGTAAAAGAAAATATAATTAATGGTGTATGTAGATCTATCCTTCAACACGTTACACTCTTAGTAATGTATTTTTTATTGATTCTGTACAATTTTCAGACATTTTTTTATCTTCCTTTCCTAACACGACCTATCTATCTATCAATTTATCTATTTTGATCCATTCATTCATCCATCCTAACCATCCACTGTCATGTTTATTGTACTGGCTACCTTCTATAAAAAATTAAGCAGATGTGTTAGGAGTAATAACTTTCCCTTATTCCCAATTATAAGGGGAAAACATTTAGTATAACATCATTAAGTATATTAGTTGTAAATTGTCAATATTATCAGGCTGAGGGAATTCTCTTCCACACCTAGGTTATTAAGACTCTTTATCATAAATGGATTTGAAATTTTGACAATTGCTTATTCTTTACCTATTGAGATAATCATGAGAAATTTTTCTCCTTCATTTTACTCATAGAATATATAGTATTGACTGAGGTTCAAAAGTTAAATCAAATTTTGCATTCTTAGTATAAATTCTACAAAATTAAAGTCTACTACACTTTTTGTTTGTTTTATTATCTTGCTGGGCTTAATTGCTAATATGTGCCTTGGAATTTTTGCATCTATGTTCGATATAGGTGTCCTTCTGTAATTATTTTTACTTCTGTAGTGGCTCACTGTCTTTGAAATAATGGTAACATTAGCCAAAGAATGAATTTGAATGTGTTCCCTCATTCCATGATCTGTGCATGAGATTAAAGCATTTGTGACTTTTTTTCTCTCAATATTTGATAAAATTCAGTCAGTGAGGCCTTCTATTGCTGGTCTTCCTACTCTGCTTTATGAGAAGATTTAAAAACTAGTAGTCAATTTTCTCACTTGTTCCAGATCAACTTGGGTATTTTCTTTTTGTGCCAAATTTTGATCATTTGTGTCTATTAAATATTTGTGCATTTCACCTTAAGTAGTCTAATTTTGGTAAAAGATTGTTCATAAAGCTCTTTTATATTCCTTTTTAATTTTTGTAGCACTGGTGATGCAGGTACCTCCTTCACTACCGATTTTGGCATTTGTATCTTCTCTTTATTTTAGTTTTCTATTTATCAGCCTGTCTAGGTAAAAGTTCTCAATTGTATTGGTTCTTTTCAAAGAATTGACTCTCCCAATTCTTTCTAGTCTGCCTCCCAGTGCAGGCTTGGCCTAAATTTCACTAGAACTGAGTGTGGTATGTGTACAGCTCTCTGCATGTTACACTGGGGCAGGATTTGTGGCTACCCGAGAGTAACAGGAAGCTGGGTTACATGTAATTCACCATGAATCAAGCTCTCAAACTGTTCGTTTTGAGCACTTTTTAATGTCAATTTTGTGGAAGCAGAAGTATTAATAACGAAATCCTTTTGTTTTGGAAATTTCTTATATGGTCTTTACACAGTTCATACATTTTCCCCTTAAGTTACTAATACAATGTAATTTTCTTATTTATTTCAAGTAACCAACTTCGATGAATATTTTTCCTTTTTTTTTTTTTTGTAGCACTAACAATTGAACCCAGGACCCTAAACCCTACAAGGTGAACAGTGGAACACTGAGCTACATCCTTTACACACTTTATAATCAATTCTGCCCACTAAATATTTTTTGAAGCAGAATTTTCCAACCAGTGCCCATACATGCCTCCATATCTGTGCACTCAAATTCTTTAGTAATTTTGTTTCTTCATCATACAACCACCTGTCAACTAATGTGGAAAGTCTTTGCAAAATTTCTCAAATAATATGTGTCCATTCTCTCCCCATAATAGCATTTTTTTTGGTACTAGGAACCCAACTCAGGATCTTGCACTTGCCAAGCAGGCACTTAAGACACTGAGCTCTATCCGCAGCCCCTCCCATAATAATATTTAAGCCTTTCTCCGCCACTAGAAGACATAAGGAGAGAATTTAAGGATTGCCCAACTTGAAAATATGAGTGATGCTGATAGGAAAATTGGCCCAAATTAAGGAAATCTGTATAATGTATCATGTGAGGATGTACTAGGAAATCAAGATGCATTAAATATAAACACTACATAAACAAATTATCAATTCCTAACGTAAGGAATGTTTCAAATACAAATTTTAAGCTAAAATAGGCTTTAAATCATCTAATCCACTTAGATTGAAGTTTAACTCACCTGATATATTTTGCTACCCACAAGCCCACCTCTTTGTGAAAATATGGATAGCTCTCCTAAAACCAGATTGAAATAATACTGATTCATTTTAACAGATTATAATAATGAAATTCACCTAACTCTGGATGATCCACAGATAAAATTTATCATTAGAAAGTTCTAGGCAAAGGCTAGATGGGCATTTTGTAGGAAACAGTTTATACTGGATGGATGTTTCTGTTCAGTCACTTTCAAGGTTCACCCTGTATCATAGAATTTGAGATATTTCAGTGAGGCCATGAACTGGCCATTCTTTTCTTTCCTAAAGGTGAAGGGTATGGGAACCACACACTATTGGAAAAAGAATATGTACTTCAGGATGTTCAACTGCAGCTTCTGAATACGGGAGACATGACCTAGTAGTGTGAAAAGTCTACAACTAGCCTAGAGGCTGGAAAACCTCTCCGGGCCTCAGCTGTCTTACAAGAAACACATGTATAACAATGAGTGATAATTATACATTACCAGTTTTATTTTCAGTACTATTGTAGAAACACCCTTAAAATTAAAAAATGGGATTTTAAATGTAAGGGATTATAATTACAGTTTTTCAGAAGTCAGTTCAATAGGAAACATGATTCATTGATATTAATTCTTTTGGCAAGAATCCAGTGTTTCCAGAAGCAGCAAGACCACTTTCCACACCCCACTCCCGTAACTTTTGAGCTTGTACAATGCCGTGGCTCAGCTGATACTCAGATTACGTTTGTTCCAGAGAGAAAATATCCAGTGGAAAAACAATACTTTCACCAGCTATAGTAATCCATTGCTAGCCTATTTTCTGAATTTCTCCATCACATCTGCAGAAGTAATAAACCAATTAGGGAAACCATCTGGAACAATGCAGAGAGATTTATTTTTAAAGATTCTACTCTGAGTAGTGGTACTACTAGTATCTAGTACTAGTACTAGGTACTCTAGTATCTATTCTACTAGATAACGTGTGAAAAGAACAAAGATATCAACAGACCCATTATCGTTAAGATAAAAAAGGAAGAGATTTTCCTACAGGAAATCGTGACTGTTCACTAGCGTAATGAAATAGAATCACATGGAGATTCGCTGCTGAAACAGGCGGAGAATCTACTTCCAGTGCTGAGCCGGCTCTCGCAGGGGAAGCAGGCCAGCCTGATGGACTGAGGATGGCCGGACAGCTGGTGATTCATCCCACACCCTGGGCAAATCACTCGTGCCTGTGGAACACTGCACTTACTAATACAAATACGGAGTTTATTTTTTGCCATCAGCATACCCACATGGCTGCAGATTGCTGGAGCAACACAGCAAGCGGAAAGCCTGGAGGGCAAGGCAAGCAGACTAGTCCGGTTTCAGCTCGACCTCACCTATTCAGTGGCACAGCCGACCCCAAAAGGACAACTAGATTCAAAGATGAATTTCCTCATCCCCTGGGCTTAAGAAAACATAGCCAAATGCAAAGCCAGAAGCCCGGAATTTCTCCCCATTACTCGTAGGACCATTTCTAACCATCTGCTCTGTTCAGTTTCACGATGATTAACACCAAGTGGAGTTGGGTAGTGAAGGGCAGGGGACTTAGAGACAGGCTATCCTGTTCTGATTATCATCTCTGATGTTCAAGGGCTTTTGGATCTTTCAAAAGTATGTTAGCCCCGTAGGCTCCCGTTTCCATGCCTGCAAATTGGGCACCCTTAAAACAAAAAAACATCATGTTTCTATAGATGTGAGTTTATTTATAGGAAACAGTACCATGCCAGATAAATGGTAATGTATGCTAGGAGAGGTCCTTTCTCCTCCTCCCCGCCCTTTTCCTCTTCCTCCACAAATTAACGTTAGTATTATTACTATTTTGATCTTTTACATGTTCTTCATATGTTTTCTAATTCCATGAAGTATCAAATTGTTATAGAAGCTCTGAGATAATGAAAATTAATGAAGAATGAAAAGAAGAGACAATCTCTTTATTTTCCATAGGTTGCTGGAGAGATTCCAAGGCCAGTCTGACCCCACTGCTTACATCCTATCAGATTATTAGTGACTAAATTATGTTAAAGGCTCAGTTTTTCTATCTATAAACTGGGACACACATCTGGGACATTTTTGAGTGTTAAGTTCTAAAACTTATGGGAACATTCTTTGTCATTTTAATCTTTGTTCTAAGAGATTTTCTTTAAAGAAATTATTTTAAAGCATGAAGCTACAAACTCAAAGATACACAGTGCCTTGTTAAATAACCAATAATTACAGTGAAAGCGTTTGGCTTAATCTCTTAAACAATTCATTTTAGACATGCAAACTTAAATATTATGTAAATAATGTAAATATAATTTTGAATACTCCACAAGTAAATATTCTTGATAAAATGTTACAGTAATAGGGGGGCCACAGAAACATTACTTTTAAAATAACAACATAAAGTATTATACAAATAAAAAAGTATGGGTAAGGTATATGGAATGGTTTAAGTGTCTTTATCCTTTCAAATGTCATATTGAAAATTTATTGTCAGGGGCCCAGGATGTAGCTCAGTGGCATAAGCACTTGCCTGGCAAGCCTGAGGTCGTCAGTTTGATTCCTGATACAAAAGCAAAGAAAATTTATTGTCAGCATGGTAGTATTTACAGCTGGGGCCTTTTGGGGCAGTGGTTAAGTCATAAGGGTTCCATCCCCATGAATGGGGTCAATGCCCTTATAACAAAGGATTGGGATAGCTGTCTGGTCCTTCCGCCTCTCTGGCCCTAGGACTTAGCATTCATCTCTTTCTATAGCAAAAATACAGCCATCCAGGAACAAAGAATTATCTCCCACTAGGCTGAAGATATGCCAGGCTGTTTTGATGTTGGTCTTCTCAGTCTCAGGAATCAGGAAAAAATTTTGCCATTGCTTATGAATTACCCACACTGAGGTAATAGGCTGTTATAGCAGCAGTTATAGACTGACAGTATACAAAAAAGTAAATATATTAATCAAAGCATTTCATGCTGTGAAATTCTGATAGATAAAATTACTTTTTAAAACGTATTTGATTACAGAAAATGCTACAGATGAAAATAAGCTACCCTACTCTTCAGTAAGTGGGAAGGATGCAGCTCATGGAAAAATCACCTTTTTCAAAATAAGCTTTACATTATTGTTCCTCTTAAATCTAGTCATTGAAATAGTCATTATGTAAATGTGTTTCCTGCACTCTGCGGGACAATGATCAGTGTAAGAATTTTCTCATCAAACAACTGTGGCCCAAAAAACTGTTGTCGAGCTGGTGACAACCTTTGTCAGTCAAGTATATGCAAGGAAATAGATATTTTCTTTTCAAATGGGAAAGACAGATGGAGGGAAGGGAGAGGAGAAAGGGATGTAAAAAGAATTAGAGCATGTTATGTATACATATCAACTTCCCACGAAGCGTGTCATCATTGTGTACCACAGCACGTGCTAATAAATAAAACCCCCCAGCCCCAGGAGCTCACCCCTTCTCTTGGCCAGAGTCACCTGCCCTGGGAGAGAGCGTTGCACATCAGAAACTGCTGGCTGAGCCCAGCCTTTCCTCTGCATCTGTCCACATCACTGCATTTGGACGACATGGCTTAATTCATGTGCCAAGATTTCTGGGCTTGGTTTTCCTTGACTTCTGGGTTTCAGCTGCGAACTGTCTTGGCACAGTTGCCTGAATCCTCAACCTCTGATAACATGATTTCTTTAAAATGTATACTTCTGTACAACTTTCTGATTCCCTAAGTCCCAAGAACACTTTGTAATACACATCTCTTCACTGTCAGTCATGCTAGGAATGATTATTTCAGTTTAAAACTGAAACACATTCCTTCCCTAGCCTGAATGCCTATCACCTCTGAGGAGTAACTTCCAGGCCAGCATGAAGTGTAATCATGAAATGGGTGGTGCACACTGGAAGGACGGTTCAAATGTATTGTGCAGATACCTGGTCTGTGCTCCCTCAACGGGTCTTTGCTCAGAGTTTGTGAGCTCAGGTACTTCAGGGTTCCAATGGCTGATAACAGGAGAGAATGAATTCCCTGCTTCTTGCTTGTTGCTTTTGCCTTTAAAAAAAATTTGTGTGAACCAAATAAACTGGAAGTACAACATACTACTACAGACTACCAATTGTTCCAATTTATGCATAGGGTCATTTCAGAGTGCTGGAAGCTAGCTAAGTTAACACCCTGAGGAAGCGTGTTCATGCCACAGAGGCCTCACTTCACACAATCACTCACCACCAGGGCCACACTCGCCTCTTTCAGAGAATTAGCCCTGTACTAAACCTGTGACCAATGTTGGCTGGAGGCAAAAAATCTTTACAAAGTTCTGTCCTTCTCTTTCACTTTATCCCTAATTTCAATGCCTTTTAATTAGTATCAGATTGTTCTTTATTGGGGCTTACCCCTACCCTCCCAGGCACATCTTTGCCTCTCTGACCCTGTATTGAACAGCCTCTGCCCACGTGGATCACGTTCCCGCACTGACCTCCTTAAGCCTGTTCCCAGGAAACTCAGTCTAGGCCAGGGCTCTCAGGTGAGGAGAAACAGGACACAGGCACTGTCTTCAAGAATTCTGCAGCCACTTCTTGAAATCCTAAATCAAATGGAGTAGCTTATGGAAAATGTGACTGACCCCTGAATAAAAGCCAAGAACTACACATGAAAATATCTCCTTTGGCCTCGGCGGATTTAGAATAGCACCTAAAACTATGGGGATTGTATCGGGTGTTTTTACATATACTTAATATGATGAAAGTGCCTTTGCATTGCTCTACTTTCAATAAAATAATTATAATATAGCAAATTAGTATATGATCAGTAATGTGTTAAGTGTTGAGGTTGTATAGAATAAACATGAAAGCTTATAATTTGATATACACTTATTAAATTACCTATAATAAACAATATAGGGCAGCGTTCAATTAATTCAATAATAGTTATTACTTATTGAACTTCAACCAAGATAGGCACTATGCAGATAACAATTATAGAATTTAACATAAACTAACATATGTATCTACATTTATAGAATATACACATACAATTACATATTATGTGATTCACTGTTGAATAATACATAACAGATTTGTGTATAGTTTGGAATGTATGTATTGATATTTTTATATTTCATTGTATATATATATTACAGTTCAGAGAATCCTCAGAGAGTTCCAACGAAAACTGCCCAGGGGAGTTTGGACAACAGGTTAAAGGCCAGGCAGAACCCTCTAGAAGATTACACTCTCTCTAGGTATCACCAGCAAGTTTGGGAATCCATACAACATTCTCTGGTGTGATAATTCTCTAGAATGACTCCCAGAACCCAAGGACGCACTGAACTTAACACGAGAAGGGTTTTGCACAAACAAACACTGACTAGGCCATTGTCCTCTCCTCGTGGAATCAGGCTGCGCTCTGCCCAGCACACTGGTGTGTGACAATGTGGGAACTGGCCACAAGGAAGCACCGTGGAGCTTACAAAGAATTTATTCTGCAGGTGTGATTGGCTGAATCTTTGACCACATGACTCAGTCTCTAATCAACCCTCGACCCACGTCAAGCTGACATGGTGTGGTTCCAGTACCCACCCGTCTAATCCCATCCCTGGGCTTTCTGGCACGAGCCAGCTCACACCACTAGAATAATGATGTAATAGTTCCTCTGGGTCCACAATAAATAATAAAGCTTCTCTTACTACTCAGGACATTTTAAGGGTTTGGAGGTTAGTTACAAGCAACCAGAGACAAAGGACAGGTGAATTCTTTCTTACACAAGATTACAATTTACAATCACAAAGTTAGCAAACTGCAGTGCCTGTCTACAAACCTGATGCCCCTTCCACTAAAACAGTGATTCACAATCTTTTCTATTATGGGCATCACTTTAGGAGCTTTTAAAAATTACAGCTCCCTGTACCTTACCTTGACAGACACTGAATCCTTTGAGGTCTGAGCAGAATTCTGTAAAGCTCTAAGTTATTTCAATAAAAAAAAAAATCAGAAAAATTGTTGCATTCATAAGAACTCCACTATGTGCCCCAAATTCTAAAAGAGATACGTATCTGGAAGGAAGAGTACTACTCAATAGTTTGCAATTTACAGCAAGTTATTTGGAATATGATCATTTCCTCCTAACAAAAAATGTTTCATGCAAGAAGAATTGCATGATGATCAGTTTGACCCAACATCATAAAATGGGATCCATCCCAATCCATAAAATTCTCATACTAGTAAGTTGTGCAAGGACTAATAACCACACACACAGCACATATTTTAGCGCACAAGGTATTTTTGTATGCACCACCTGCTCTAAGAGACACAACAAAACATAGGTACCATATGGGAAGACCAAATCTCGGAGTGGTGATGTGACTGATGGGAGGCTGCACAGCTAGTGAGCGTCTCAGTCCAGGACTCGTTTCACGGTGCTGCTGATTGTGTGGCCCTGGTGCCGTTGTAACTTTATGGCACTTCTGCAAAATAAAACGGAAGATCAACAATTCACAGAGCAACCCCTTCAGAAGGACAGAGGAATGAACACATTAAAAATTAGAAGCACTTCCAAAGCTACTGCAAGGGAGGCAAGCAGCCAGCACTGTCACAGCCATCCCTCCCGGTAAAGTATTCGGATTTGCAATGCACGCCCATCAGCTTCTTGTGAAGTATAGATAAACACATGTCTTCTCAACCCACTCACTAAGCACATTAGTACTCACTTTCCACAAGTGTAATGAATGGCGTTCTTAGACCATGAGGAGGTAAAAGCCATCAGTAAAAGCCATTCAAGTATGGGAAAGCAATGAATCACCCAGTCAGTTTTGACAAATCTGCGCTGTTTGGTCCAGGCTTCCAGTACGTCCTTTCAGAATAAACAATCCCGGGGAGGTGACTGCACAGATTACAATGCATAGTGAGGAGCCCAAGTGCCCCACCATGCTATCAGGGAACAGCAGGTGTCTGCCTGTGAGCAAGGGTCATCTGCTTCAGTTCACACAGGAAAATTCTCTGTTGAAATGAAACAAGTCCAGTCCCGTTACTCCTGTGAAATTTCTGCGGACTTGGGAAACCAAGTGGGTGTGAAGGTCCCGTTCTGTGTGAGGGGACAGAGAGGGATCAGCTCTTTTCCACAACTGTTGTTCACAATTTGATCTTTCAAAAAATCTCCAACAAATAGGGATGTAGTCCAGGAGCAAAGTATTTTGAACTTGGAAACAAAGGTTTTGGAAATTCAGGACTGAGGAAGGAGAGAAGAACATTCTCTTATATTTGTAATATAAATTTTTTTAACCATTAAAATACTTTGAAATAAAATAAAATGCCTAAATCTCCTTAAAAATCAGTAACGTAAACCGCATTTTATTCTTCAAAACAAATGTCAATATGCTTTATTCTTCAAGACAAGCACTGATAAAGGACACACAGCAGTGGGCTCCAATATCTACAGCTGCCTAATGATTCTGTACATGTGCTTTTTACGCGTTTTTAAATGAGATTTCATTGTTCTCAAGCAACAGAAAGGAGTAAGTACACGGGAAAAGAAGCCATGACACCTCATCAACTGCAGGCTGGTGTCAAGGGGCCTCAATTCTTACTGGTGGACCCCATGGGTTTACACAGAGGACATGCTCACGTGCTCTGCTCTTGGAGAACAGGCTTGTTGAGGTAGAAGTTCTATATTTAGCATCAGAGGCTTACCCACCCAGAAGGGCTAACTAAATGACATCAACACCTTAAGGCAGTGCTAGTTCCACAGATTTTTGGGAATCTCAGGCTGTGGTGGATGTTTCCATGTTGTCCACACCTGGTTTGCATATTCTTACTGCAGTAACTTTTCCTTTTACACTAGTATGCCTGACCTTGATCATTCGCATTAATTCAGTAATTCAGCATGCGGCTGTCCATAACCTCTGCTAATATGCAATTGCAAAATGGTAGTGTGTTAACAGTTGAAGATCTATAATGCACCACATACTGTTCTAAGCATGCTACACAACTCATATAGTTTCTACCACAGCCTTATGAAATAGATAAGCTCTTCTCTCATCTCTTAAATGATGAAAGTCCAGCTACACAATTTGCCAAAGACATTAGTAAAGTACCAGTGTTGGGATTCAGGTCAGGAAGTCTGACTTTAGATATATCATAAACTCCCAAGGCCCAAACTGAGGAACCAGATGAGAAAAGATAGGCAAAATGAAAGTTTCAGGGATGGACAGGGCATGGAGATGACTACCCACAATCCTAGCACTTGGGAGGTCAAGGCAGGAAGGTCACTGTGAGTTCAAGGCCAGCCTGAACTACATAGTGAGACCCCGTCTAAAACATAATGATAATTCAGTGATAGAACAAGTGGCACCCTGTGTCCCAAATAACAACAAAAAGGAAATCATGAAACACAATAAAGAAAACAACAAAACTTACTCCACTGGGAGGAAAATTGAAATAATGTCTTTTATAATTTTCGTTTTCTTAGTACATACTTGTATATTTGTAGTATACAATGATTACATTCACCATGAAAAATTGGTGCATATGCATACATATCTTAAGTTTTTACATCTCCTCCCCCTCCCTCCCAATCCCTCTACCTCACTGTCCCCTTCCCAGTTGCAAAATATCTACCTGTTTCTATTATTTCTATTTTATTTCACTCTGAATTTATTTATACTTTGGATTTTTCATATGAAAGAATCTATGCATATTTAAGCTTGTGTGTCTGAGTGATTTCACCGAACATTACGATCTCAAGATTCACCCATCTTCCTACAAATGACTCAAATGTATCCCTTCTAGCAAGGTAGTACTCTACTATGTATAACTACCACATTTTTAACTTAATATAGTTGCTGATTATTATTAAACAAGAAACTAAGATTCAGAAGATTATCGGAATGGGATCCCATTTAAACACCAAACTTTGAAAGGCTCATTCCTATCAGTTTAATTTAAAAGACTTACAAAACAATTAGTTTTATTTTTTCCTTTTCTGTTAATGTCAACTTCCTGTAGGTGTTCTGATTGGGCTTTTGAAGTTAGTGTGTTGAAACCTCATGTGTTCATAGACAGTGAATAGGAATGAAATTAGCATTATCATTAAGGAAAAAAAAAACTAGAAAACATACAAATGTGTGATCTAAGTGACCGTCACAGAAATTCAAACCCCCTGGTGCCATGTCTACTACTTTTCTAAGTGTGATAATAATTTGCATTTTCACAAAACTTTCACGAGTAATTTGTATCATATAAACACCACATAGACAAAGAATAAATAAAACAACGTTGAAAGTGCTATAAACTATCAGTCAAATTTATCCAATCTCTGTTCTTTTTTATTTCCCCAATGAGCTACAGACTCCCGGACAACAGGAAGTAGTCTCCTGCTGCCTTTACCTTCTCTAATGTCTCCACTAGCGCCTGGCGCTTGCTGCAGGCTCCCGGTGAATCCGGCCGGCCTGGCAAGCTGGAAGGAGGGGGCGCTGTCCCACGCTAGCACAGCAACCGACAGAGCAGACATCAGTGAGCTTGTCCTCACTCTCTGCCTTTGGCAGGGCCACAGAGCGGCCTGCAGTCTCACCCCGCTCCTTGTGATTTGACTGCGGAGGACAAAATGACTGTCCCCACTCACTTCCTGCTCTGAACCTCTACCACCACAGCACATTTTCACCTGCTTGGCCAGACTCAAACTGCTAAGAACCTGGAAGAAAACTGCTTTTCCATAGGTGGTGCTTTAAAAAAAAACAACTGATAGATGTTAAATAAGAAAAGAGGGAACCACTATAAAAGCAAACAAATAATGGGAAACAGTTACCTCTTCTTCCAATAAAATGCTTTCTCTTTTCCGTCATTCCTTTTGGAAGCTCAAGGCTTCTCAGCGTCTTACCCTGTGGTAAACAGGCTCCAGATTCCCTGGTGGGAACATATATTGGGACTACCACACAGTGGCACAGTCCAGCCCCGGTTAAGAAAATATGATGCAGGGAAGCAGGAAATAACAGGGAAAGGACAAAGATTCTGAAAATGGCTGGCTTTTAAACCTAAGTGTAAAGGAATAACTCTAGCCCTTCTCAATAGTAGGTTTGGGGAGAAAACTCAGAAAAAAGGAAATGGGCATTGAGAGCTGAGGTGGTTTTAATGGAGTAAGTCAGCTTGGATGAAGCAGGAGCTTGGGCAACCACAGGTGCAAGAAAGCAATTACAATCGACTGAGCCCTGGACTCTGAGCACTGTGGTTGTACTCCTCACTACTGCGAGGAGTTGTTCACAGTGTTCAAAGAACACTGGGTACAAAAGTTACAGCTTTCCACGTGTTTCTGCATAAATACAACCAAGTAACCGGAAATGCCCATGTCAGAAAGAGACTCATTCTCAGTGAGTGTGCAAGAAACAGGAGGACATTAGGCACACTCCCTTAGAGTGATCTGATGGAGATCCAATATTGTTTTAATTAGTAACCCTTGCTTTTTCCTGTAAGGACACCTGCATTTTAGTTGAAGTAAAATCCAGTCATTCTGAGTCAGATGCTAGTGTTCTTTGTACCATTAGCAGTTGACTTAGGATCAGCAAATCTCTTGACGGTGCTTATGGAAACTCAGTATTTAATTTAATAATGCATGTATGTCCCTCTTCATGAGTATATCTGATATCTGTAGGAAAGACAGAGTGAACACAAGCATAGCTGACTACCTTCTCAGATTCACTAATACCATACTGACACACTAGCATTCTACAAGGAGGGCAGAACTCATCGTGACTTACTGAATGTATGAATGCACAGATCTGGTAGTCACTTAGTTGGAGCCTGTTTGTTAGTGAAGCTGCCTGTTCTTGGCACTGGAGATTCAGAAATGAGTAACACATGGTTTCCTGGCTCTACTGAGGTTACCAATTATACACCAGGCTGTTAAAAGATCGAAATAAAGTGCTCTGGAAAATAGTAGCTGGACCAGTTCAGTCGTCATTACTTTTTCTTCATTACAGTTTCTCAGAGAGACGGTGTCTCTTCTAAAATTCATGTGTTGTTAAAAGTGTTGGTATTGTTAGTTAAGGCTGCAAGGCTGCTCCCTCTTGAATGGAATTAAGACCCTTATTTTACAAATTAAAAAAATATCTTCACAGAGTGATGGGCCAGCTTGCCTTCTGCCTTCCACTGCATGAGGATACAGTGGTCCGTCCAGAAGAAGCAGCAACAAGGTGCCCTCATGGAAGCAGACAATGGTCCTAGGTGCCTTCATATCGGACTTCTCAACTTCCAAAGCTGTGAAAGAGAAATTTCTGTTATCATAAATTATTCATTGCAGCAGCACAAACAGACTAAGACAATAAGACAGGGCTTTCATCCACGCAAAGCATCAGCGCTGGCCAGTGCTGTTTTTAATATAGAACTTTTAACTCCTGATCTCAGAGGGTTTATATTTATGGCTCTGCTTTTTTGCATACATTTTTCTGAGTACACAATGAAAAATCTGCCATGTAGCTCTGGTCCATAAGACTCCAGTGACGAAAGGAAATTGTGGTACCTATGGGAACTTGTGAGATGTATTTTAATAATAGCTAATGGGTTGGAACTAATAAAATAGACAATATTATTAGACATAAGAAAGATTTTCACACCTGCTTTGTAGAATTAGTGATATTTCAAGGGCAACTTGTAAGAATGG
The DNA here is from genome assembly GCA_004027595.1 of Dinomys branickii. NCBI lineage: Eukaryota > Metazoa > Chordata > Mammalia > Rodentia > Dinomyidae > Dinomys > Dinomys branickii. Next base: position 83,245 of record PVLD010006219.1, read on the forward strand.
CTATTTATTTGTAAGTTTCATAACTGCCCCTGGATTTTTTCTGACAGCACTTTTTCTTTTTGTTTATTAGTACACACAGGAGTGTAAATATTATGTGCTGCAAATATGCCCTGAATTTGATAGCTAGAAACCTACAGCTGAATTTAAAGAACATTTGTTGTCACCTTTCATCAAATTTATTCACAAATTATTCCATGCCTCCTTGCAAGAAGGATCTGAGGTGAACTATAGCACACTCGCTCCCACAACAGGGCTATGTTTCACCACTGACCAAGGGCAGGAGAGGAGATCTGTTCATCCTGCCCAAGGACGGCTGTCTTAGTTACTTTTCTGTGGTTTCTGGGATAAAATACCCTACACCCAAGCTTAAAGGAGAGAAGGTTTATTTAGCTCACAGTTTGTGGAGGTTTCAGTCCATAGTCAGCTGACTCCAAGGTAGGGTGGCTTGGTAGAGGAACAACAGTTCAAGGCACCAGAAGACACAAAAGCAACAAGAGCAAAAAGAGGGAAGAGCAAACCTCGTTCCCTTCCTTATATTGTAGGCAGGCGACCTCCCCCAGGGAAGGTGTAGCTCTCACACCATCCTCCTATCTTCCTCTTTCATGGGATGAGGATGTTTACAAAGCGAGGACCTTGGGGCCCTGCTGAGTTGCCTAGTTAAACTTCTAAACTTCTCATGATGACATACTGAATAACATCTTAGAGCCAAGGGCATGTCCTCTATACCCTAGGATGTAAAATTGCTGAGTTACTTAATTAAACTAAACTTCTCAAGTTGATGGAATGTATCAACCATTACAACACCCAAGAGGGTGGTGAGCAGGAAGCTGTAATGGAGAGCTGTCTATTCTGTTTCAAAATCAAAATCTCACTGCAGGTAATTCTTGAGTCTTTTACTTATTATCAGTCCTTTCAAAACTATTCCAGTATGGGCACATACTCAATGCATGATTCTTGCCATTATCTGAGAATCTTACTGAAAGACAACTTCTGAGCCTCCACCTTCATTAATAAGTCAGTGAACCTGAAGTGAGGTTTAGGAATCTAAGGGAGCATAAGGCTGAATCTGTATTTTGAGAAATAGTGTAACGAATACATTCTCCAAGTGATGGATTAATATCCTACCCATGATGTAGTGATCCATCAGTACCACTTTTACATTTTCCTACTGACATCTACTTCTACCCTACCAATACCAACTTTAATCACACCCTATCTGCCCAATTGGGTAGATTCCCAGAACACGTGCTGTATAGAAACAGGAAAAGACAGTGAGGACTCAGTCTCAAATATATAGATAAAATTCAAGTTGTGTGAGAAAACATGGCCTTAGAAAGTGTGTGTGTGTGCAATAAACCTCCAAGAAAACAACCCATTACCTTTTCTAAGCAAAGACCAAAATGAGATCACACTAGCTAAAGATTGTTACCAAAGAGTCTGAGCATATAGCTCACCGGCATAAGTGCCTGTCTAACAAGTGCAAGGTCCTGTGTTTGATTTCTGGTACCAAAAAAAGGTTTATTCGTGACTTCAACTTAATCCCTAAACTCTAGGGATGGGGACAATGTTTCCGTGGAGTCTTGCCTGTCCTTTTAAAAAAAATATTGCTACTAAAATGAGAACTTGATAATTAACTGCCCTCTGTCATTGCATAAAGAAGTATTTTTTAGACAGAACATGAGGTTAGCATGAGTTTCTCAAGACACATAAATCAATTCCACCTCATTCTGATTTATGCTCTCCATTTATCTCCAACATTCTTCCCTGCCCTTCCTCACAGCATTGTTCACACTAACCTGGGGAGGGCTCCCTGGGACTAAGGCTCTCACATCTCCAAGCAGATGGGAAAATAGGACGCTGTGCCCATGCGCTGCAACTGTGAAGGGTGAGAGGCTCTAAGATGTCAGCATGGAAGAAAATAATGTCTCATGTGTTCAATCTATATGTAAATCTAGCCAATCTGCTTTAAAAGTGAATAATTTGTGAATATTTATGTTTACAGCATTTATGTGTGAGAGATTTATGCCTTTAGATAACAGTCTAGAAACAGCACTGTGGTATTTTCTGAAACCATGTGATTGAGAATACAGGCCTATCTCCTGTTTGGAGATTAACAAAACCAAATAAACCCCATCTACTCTAATAAAGAGAAGTAACACTGACCTGGGAGCTAACAATTTTCATTAATTTATATTCCAAGAGTATTCAGGAATCTTATGAAATATCTTCACAATTCATAATTTTTTAATAACCAAAAGATAAAAGATCAAAGTTACATTGCAATGTTACAAGAGTCAAACAAGACCCACTTTTAATCTTTGCATCCTCTTCATTATCTGTGTGTTTGCTGATACAGGTGTGATTTATTTCTTCATATGGTTTCCCATGCTTAGTTCCTTAGGGAAGAATTTATAGAGTGGAGTAGTTAGGATGACAATGGTTTCCCTAGTAAGAACAGCAACAACAAGAATGCAGTGACTTAACACATTGAATATTTATTTCTTCTTATGTAACAGATTATTCATTTTTCATGCTTTTCAAAGAAACTTGAGTTCCTTTCACTTTATGGAAATATACTGTAGAGTCTGGTTGTGATCCACATCCACTAAGTCAAACTGGAGAAAGATCAGTGGGGCAGGATAACTTCCAGCCGGGTTCTTGCTCCTTCCAGATTCCACCTGGGCAAAACCAGACACACATACACCTGACTGGAAATATTCTCACCAGATGAACAGCCAAGACCTAGCACATAAGCTCTGCACAAATATATATTTAATGGATATATAGATAACTCTGAATTTTAAAAAATCTGATAATAAAGCAAAATTAAAAGAATTATCTATTATAGTGTCTTCAGCCCTGGCTGGGAGCAGCATATCCATAACCTGCAGTGCTCATTTTAAAACATATAAGGATTTGCTAGGCTGCAGACACAGAGTTTGTCATTTTGAATCAATTCTAAGGACTAGGGATTCGAATTGTAAGATGGTTCTGCTGTCGCCTGATGTGGAGTGAGCAATGATGTCTCATTCTCAACCTTTATACCAAAGCTCAGACAAACCCACACAGAAATGTGTATCTATCCTAAAATAGGATGTGCGCGAGAATCCTGGATCACGATCTAGGAGTTGTATTTTAACATGTTCCTGGGATAAAATCATAGCTCACATCCATAATGTATGTTTTGTTTTACATTTATTATGTATGATGTTGAGTAGTGTTAGATTTTAAAATAAGAAAGAACATATATAACTCTCAAACAACCTACTACTTTGGCATTATGATCCATATCTTAAAGGAGAAGAAGCTATGGCATGAAAGGTTAAGTGAAGTCTGCAAGCTGACAACAGCAGTGGGAAGAGCTGCAAGGCCAACACAGCCAGAGGCTTCACCCTCCCACACCACCTCAGGCACTAGGCGTGCAAGGAAGTATGAGCACCACTGGGATATAGGTGAGATACAGAGGGGCTTTTGATGAAGCTCCTCCAGGCCACATTTTAAGAAGTGCTGCACTACCTAAGAATGGCTTCTGTTGTTGTTCTCAAATTTTACTACTTCTCAAACACTCCAAAATTGAGAATGAAGTCACCAACTGTCCCTGTCAATTGCTCTTCTTTTAGAGTTTTTCATCTTAAGGAATAGTGACATGTTCTGCTCAGTCATATGAGTCTGAAATCCAAGAACCATGTGCAACACCTCTCTCCTTCTCACCTTCCTTCACTGTAATCCAATCTTATCTGCCTTCCTCACTCAAACACTTGACTCCCCAGCATCCAGTCAAAACCTCAGTCAACACCAGAACTGTTGCAACAGTCTTTCCATGCCATTCATCATACTGCTTTGAGAGAGGGCTTTTCGAAACACACTGCAGAAACCCCCACATCTTTAGCATTTCTTAGCAACTCTTCACATGCTGCCCTGACCTCCTCACCAGTTTGGGTTCAGGCTGCAGTCTCACACCCATGCTCAAGTGTCTTTTCCTGGTTCTTACCATGTCCCCTTGGCTCACCTCTTGCATACTCTGGCATTTATGACTTTAATACCTTCTTCTATCAGCCTGGTAAGTTATTTGTTCACTGTAAGTCTCATGCCTTCTTAGAATCATATTCATGCCTGTGAAGTCAAGAGAAAGCTCAGATAATGACTGTTAAAAAGATGGAATGAATCCAATATATAGGAGTTTTTTCAAAAAGTTAATTCTTCAATTTAACCTGACACTTAAAAATTTGTCTTAAAGAATCTCAAAATGAAACTATCAAAGAATTACTTATGTCACTTCATGAATTCATAAAAACTACATTATATAGTCCTGGATGAACAAGTTTTTAATTACTGTCAGCATAATAATATCCTCAGAATACACTACTTTATACACATTGAGCTATTAGACAGTTTTCAAAACTTCTACATTTCTCTGTAAGTCTTTGAATAATTGCTTTGAAATAAATAATAAACTATGCATGCTTCCATGAACTCTGGAATGAGAAAAAAAAATGAATATAAATAAAAGAACAGGTTAAAGGGCATTAATTAGCATCTAATTTACAAAAGAAGAATGCAGTATTTAGTAATTTGACTATGCATTAGGCTTTCATGTGATGTGTAAGTTCAAAGCAAAGCCACATGTGTTTGTAAGATTAATGTCATCCTGATAAGAGAACTCATAATGAAACTAGTTTGTTGAAAGAATAAATGTTTATTGTGTTACAGTAAGATATCTGCCTGTCATCATAAAAAGAAAATATAAAGCAAATTTATTTTTATGTAAAAGAAGTTTGAAAATAGAGCAAGATTCTAGAGGGGAAAACATTAAACCACTATTTCACCCCCAAACAGAAATATTATTTAAATCTCAAATTAATCAAAAATTCCATTAGTTTGTCAGAATAAAATACATTTTCAAAAATGTTTATAATGACTATATAGTATTAAAAGCTTTAGATGTGTAAAGACTTCCTTAGCAAAAGTTAATTAAGAACTTTGGTGACAACTAGTTAAATTCTACTTTTGACAGTGTTATCTAATTCTCTGATGAGAGTCTGTATAATTCTTAGCTATGTTCATTATGAAAATTCCCACGAGAAAGCATTATTTGTGTTTTTAGAAGGAGGGTCTTGTTCTTAAGAGAAGGAGCTGAAGTAAATGGGCTTGAGCCAAGAGCTGTGAGTGTTATCACCAGTGCAGTTCTAGGATCAAGAGCCTGGGCTAGCAGTGAGCTTAGACAGACTGGATCACTCCTATCACTGCTCCCTTTGGACTGCGTATTTGAGGAGGGTAATTTCAAACCTGTTTCTTCCTCTGTAAAGAGAAAACAGTGCTACCTCCCAAGATGACTGAGAGCATTCAATAAGATAAGGAACAGGAACTAAGACTCAAACCTACGAAATCTGACTCCAGAACCTTCTCTTTCAATCAACACTCCAACACTGGTACAAAACTGGCCAACTAAAACAAATGACAGAATTAGACCCTCATACATCACACTCAGGACGGAAGTTGAAAGGGGGCCCAACAGCCAGTGAGGTGAGCTTGGGGGAGGGAGCAAACGTGAGACATTGCCCAGGGATCTGCCCCCAGAAGTGCATGCAGCGCCATTCCAGCTCTCAAATCAGAACTATACTGTTTGTCTTTCCTGGCTGCCACATCTACCGCTACCGGCTGCCACATCTAGCGCTACGGAGAGGATGGAGTCCTGTAGGCTGGTGCTTCCTGGGCCACCCTTGTCTCTGTGATGAGGGCATTTTTCATCTCATAGAATTTTTCAGATTGACATCCTTTTCCACATTCAATGCTAAAAGTTCTTCACATAGGAAAGTTTTTATCTAAAAATTTAAGAGAATTCTATTTTTGATATACTGAAGGAGACTGCAAATTTCAGAGGGCTTCTGAAAAAGCTCTCAAAGCAGCAGTGTTTATTATAAAGTGCTTAACCACTCTCCAGGATTCCAATCAAGAACTAGAGCATTTAGCTTCTTATCCCAGCCTTTTATGCTCATTCAACACCCATTAATTATCCACTTTGTGTGAAACTGGAGTTGTAAACTCAGGTGGGACAAACTACCAGGAAGAAGCCTGATCACAAGTGCACAGCTTTGATGAGCACAGATGATGAGATTGGGATTAAAGCCAGGACAGAGTCCTGTGCAGCTCAGAAGACAAAGTGCAGGAGGCAGGAATCCTTGCTCTTTCTTGTAGAGAAATTTCCCTGAGGGCCAGCTTCAAAGCAGAGGCTGTGGGTGACAGGACACTTGAAACAGTATCTGCTTCCCAGCTAAGAGAAAAGCAATGGTCCTTCTTGCTGAGCAAAGTACAAAGGCATCAAATAGCAGAAGTGTATGTGGTTTCTTGAGCCCTCAGATTTCACTGTCCTGGGTGGGGCTGTCCAGCAGCATTTCCACACCATATAACCATGGTGTCATTTATTGGCTGTGTGAGTAAGAACCAGTACATTTCCCTTCTCCTGCTTCTTCAAACCCTGATCTGATTTTACAACCACAAACACCCCACTTCATAGTACACCCTTATGCTAATATACTCCCCTGCTTTATTTCCTATCACTTTTTAAAATACCATCCACTTTATTTATTCACTTATCCATTTCAATCTACCAAAAAGTGAGCTCTGTGAAGATGGAAGGTTTTGATCCCATTCTCTGTCCTATTACCTTGAGCAGGAACTTTGCTGAAGGAATAACTGAATGAACAGATTAAGTGTAGTCAGAATAATACTTGCTATTTCATACTTTGCCAGGAAAAATATAAAACACCTAGCAAAGCACTAATACTAAGTACTCCATAAGGTCAATTGTTACTATTAAGTAGGTCACTGTGATAAACCCACAGTGAGAGTTTAGGCTAATGAGGGACAAACTAAGGATGGTGGTACTGGCAGGTCACAGCAGGAGTTCGTACTGAGTTGTGAGGAAGAAAGGTGGCACAGAGTACGGTTTGCACTGTGTGAACATCGAACCAGCAAAACAGGAGGAGGATGGGCAAAGACAATGTGCCAATTAATGCCTCTGAGACCAAGTTTCCAACTTCAAAATAGATAAGGTGTGCTCAAAAAGCTCACCAGGATAACATAACATAATGAGCATGAAATGGTGTTGATAGTCATGAAATGATGGGAGAACATGGCCATCGTATCCAGGTGCAGTGGGGCTTACCACATATTCTTACAGGGAGCTTAATTCTCCAGGGACATATTCTCAGGAAGAACCAATAGCCTCTTCAGGGAGAATTTCTCTCCAACACCTGGTTTTCATCTCCCCATCACATGTAAGGGAGAAAAGTTCTGTGACCAAAGCATGAAATGCTGCAGACATATGGGCACTTTTCCTAGAGCAGAAAAATTGACAAATGTGTAGACACAAGCTACCCTGAGGCATCACTGGCAATCCACATAGAAGCCACGCTGTTGGCCTGTACAGATGAACTGCAGTATCGAACAACAGGTCCTACAAGGGAGTCTGCACTAAGGCCTGATGCATAAATCAGGATGGAACGTACTGAGATTTATGTTTTCTGAATAACAGCAAGAGGATGAGCCAGTATCTGAGTGCAGGAGGAAAACTCACCCCAGAGATGAGTGACCCTCAGTGAGGGTGAGGAGAGTGAGGCAGGCATCCCTGACACAAAAAGTAAGCAGGTGCCAAAACTTAGTAACTGAGAAAAGTAGCATCTTAACTCAATGAAAGATAAAATTAATGCAAAAACTCGTGAAAAATATCTGTAACTAGGTGGATTATCTTTAACATCTAAAGGAAACACAAAGTCAGTAGTAAAACATTTAATGCCAATAACTTTCTCATCAAGGTTATATTCTTAGAGCACAAGGTAAAAATCAGGGAATATGCATTTATGTTAAATACACAGACATATCTTGTATTCATCCTAGCAGAAATTTTTTAAAGAAAGGTTCCTTAATACCTCAGTTCCTCAACTATTTCTTGTGATCATCTATCACAAGAAATGTATCAACTATCATGTGGAGAGCCTAACCTGGCTTTTAAGTGCAGTTTCTTACAAATTTTTGGATGAAAAATTGAAATGGTTCTTGTTCACTGCATTTCCACTACATATTAGATGCTATATTTTACATATGTAGTGTTATTTATATTCTAAGCTACTTACTGAGATTTATATTAGCATAATCTCATTTTATGGTTATGAGAAAAGTCTGAAGTGGTTAAATAAGTCATCTAAGGTCATTAAATTAATAAATTTGGAAAACAGAATTGTACCCCTAGTCCCATGGTTCAGCATCCATGTGCTTAACCAATGTAATATGCAAATATTAACATATGCTCAGCCACCAGAGTTGTGTATTACACATTCATCTACTCATTAGTGATTACAAAAACAAAAATTGCCAAATACAGTAGAGAAATAGATGTGCTACATTATTTAAAATCTTCTGATAAAACTTTGTTGCATGACATAACAAAAGCTGCTCAGAGAGATGCATCCTGAATCAATAAGTATGAGTAAAAAACTGGTGGCAAAAGCAGACTTTTTATGAATACTGCAAAGTGACTGCTTTGCCAAACCTTAGGTGGTATTGGTCCTAGAGCCCTAAGTCATAGAGCCTTCTTGTTTTATAGTTGAGAAATCTGGGGCCCAGAGATAGTAAGAAGCATACACATGCAGGAAATGAAAGACATAGGCAGAATAAGAACTCAGGTATATTTACTCTATCTGTGCTCTCTTCATATTCAGGTACTTGATTTCCTAAAAGTCTGGTCTGTCTGAGGAGGAAATTCTTGGCGAGTGTGCTGGCTACTGGCTGACATACACAGCCAGTGTTTCCATTCCCTGATCTACCAATGGTTTTGACAGGAAAATCAAAATTTCTTTTCCCGTCAGGACTCAGATAAAGTTGTCCTCATTTATCTCACGCCCATGACTTATAACAGAAAACAAATGGTTAGTAACATTAGCCATCCTTGTCCTTAATAGAAAAATGTTAGAACAAATCTGATTTTCAATTTGGCATTTGGTTCAATGATGGTTTCCTAGGAAGAAGATAAATAATTCATAACTAAAAGAGTCTTGGAATTGAAAACCTAAAGGATATGTATTACAACTTAGTTTTTAATATTAGTCTATCCTATCATGAAGCAACTGGTTAGACAGTTGCATAAAGTCTAGAAATATAGATGATCACAAGGTAGAAATGTACACAGAGGGAAAAAAGTAAAGCTGTATTTCATTGCTGACATCTCAGGCACCTATAAATTCAATGAAAATGTCACTTTCATACACTGTTGGCAACATAATATATTGTGAAAAACTTTCAAGAGTGTACTATAATAAGATGTATAATATGTGATTTCTTGACCTAGTAAATACATTCCTTCTAATGACCATAAAAATATGCAAGAATACTATAAACACAGAAATAACAAGTATGTTATTATCTATCTGCTTCCTTGTTGGCTTATGTCTTATACTCTGAGTAACTAATTTGAAAATAATGATATGCAATGTAATTATTATTTTTATTCTCTTGTTATTTGATTATGAAATTTTTTCATAAAATACAAAAATAAATAAAGAAATAGCCACTTATGAAATGAGTCATTTTTGGCAGTAAGATAATAGCTACATCTATCAATGTACAATTGATGGAACTGAAAATTATTTCATAATTTTACCTATACCAGAAATATGCAAACATTTAATTAGATGACGTTAATTTAAGAGCAGGATACTGAATCAGGCTGCATGTTAATTCCAATCAGTAGTACAAACTCTGAGTAATTCTTACATGCAAATTTATTTAAACAGAAGTCACTGGGGATGGGTATAAAAAGCTGAGAAGCTACACAACCTAGAAGGTGTTAGACCAGGTCCAAGGAAAATACCATGTTTGTGTCATCAGATGCAAAGAAACTGCCTATACTTCCAGCTATATTAGACCTGGAGTCTCAACAGGGTACCAAATCACCTCTACTGCTTTCAGGAAATTAGATGTAACTGTCCCAATAACTTTATTGGCATCTCTACTTCAGGAATTTTAAACATTCTCTGCAATGTCAGTTCACCAGTTTCTGATTCAACCCAAAGTAGGTTTCTGGTTGCTGATTGGCAGCACCTTGATTAGTGGATCCTGTGAAAGCAAGATGTCACGTTTTCAACCACATAGTGGGAGGAGGACTGTTATGGCCTGGTCTTCATGTCCCCCCAAAGCCTCATGCAGTCATGGGGGCGAGCTTCTAGAGTTTACGATCCATCCATGATGCAATGCTGGGATTGTGGGTATAAGTGCTGCACCCGCCTTGGGGCACATAGTTTGCATATGTAAGGGAGAGAAAGAGGCTGCTTGCAGCCACTCTTCCCCTTTTGCACTTCTTGCTTTTTGCTGTCATCCGTTACCATGAACTGTTGCCCTCTGCCATGTGCCACCCTGCCTTGGAGCCAGCCGAGTATGAACTGAAACCTCCACAGACTGTGAGCTAAGTAAACTTTTCCTTCCTCAATTCTGGGTGTCAGATATTTTGTCTCAGCAATGAGAGAAAAGTAACCAAGACAAGGATCATGTTTAGTAAGACTCTCCAAAGGTGAGGATTGGATGCCACATATTCAGAAACAGTAGAAAATATCCACAAGACACAAAATTACATTTTAATGTGGTTACAATTAGCAAAGCTATTTACACTGTAGAATATTTGAAAAGAAATCAAAGTACTACTTGGGTTCATACACTGAAATTTCAATATTTTACTATTTACTTATGTTGTATTTACTTTTATATGTCATGAAAATGTGTATGATTCAGGAGTCATTCTTACTTCTATTGATCCAAACACCAAGTTTTTGATTCCAAGGTTTTCATATTTCTTGGAAACTAAATATAGCTACTCTTAGAGTAACTTGAGTGGACTCAATATTGTCAGGAACTAGGAAATATTTGATGAGTGATTCATAAAGAAAACAGGAGGGAAGGAATCAGGAAAGAGTACACGAAATAAGAGAAGCATATACAAGTGGGCAACTCAAGGTGGAGTAAGAAGATCTGGCACAAGTCCTGAGGAACGTTCTTCCTCCCCTTACTTCCCTTCATCACTGTCTGTATTGTCACCAGTACCAGCACCATCATTACAAGCGCTATCATCCATTTCATACAGAATCTGACAAATCAGCTCTGCTGGGTTATCTCTAGTATACTTCCTTATGGATTCATATTATAAGGCTCCCACACTGTCATCATTTGGGGTTTTGCAAGGAGAACAATATAATACAGGACACATATATTTAAGAATATTTATAATAGTTGCCCAAAGAGTCATACACAAAGAGAGTGCAGGAGATCTGTCCACACACTAAAGACCAAAGAATCCAGCTGAGGGCCTGGATCCCGTGATAATGTCCTGCATGAGTCCAGATGAAGACCCAGAGCCCATAACAATGCTCCCCTTGAGTCCAACTGGAGGCCTAGGTCCTGTAGAGCCCATGCCAATGTCTCATGCAGGTCAGTGGTGGAAGCTAGAAAGTCTATGCCAGCGGGATGAAGGATCTGTGCTAGCAGGCTGAGGGATCTGCACTGGAGCCAGGAAACGATGCTCAGAAGAACTAGAGCTGCCCCAAAAGGTACCACAGCCATCCTCAGCAACAGTGAGGTCCTGAGCTCCTCCGATAATGAAGAAAGCTAAGTTCCCATCAGGAAAGCCAGTGCAACAAACTTCTGAGCAGTGCACCATCTTCCCCTCCAGAGCCAGGAAGCAATGCTCAAAGTGAGGGCCACAGCTCCCTCAAAGTGAACCACAGGCATCCTTGGAGACAGCAAAGTCCTCAGCTCCTCAGATGATGGGAACAGCTTTCATCAGGAAAGCCAGCATGACAAGGTCCTCCAGCAGAATCAACAGCTTCTTACAGCTTCTAACAGCACCCAACAGCTTCTATCAGTTCACAACAGCCTCTCTCAACTCCCAACAGCCTCTCTCTTCTTCTACAGCTTTGCCTCTGATGTGGCTGGAAATTGTCCTCAGGTGGGCCTTCCACACCCAGCACCATTCTGGCTCAATTCAGCTGAGTGTTGTTATAAGTTGACCACCAGCTGTCAGTCCACCACACATACTCAAGGTCAAGTTATATTAGTTTTGATATTCCTTTTGTAATTTAGAAATTTATTGTTTAATCCACAAACTTCTTATAGCTTTAGTTTAAACAAAAATAGTGAAACCAAGGCACTATTTCAAAGTCTGGGCCCTTCTAGCTTCCAAATACAATAGCTTTCCAAAAATATATGAAGAAAATAATTAGTTTGTTTCACTAAAGTGATCATCATCAAGATATTATAGTAAATAGATATTTCAATTGTATTAGGCAAAAAAAAATTCAGAGAAACTAAGTATTAGACAAATTAGGGAGGCTGGTAGTGAAGAAAAAATGTCCCCACTACTTCCCATCCCTAATTTATTAAAGCAGACTAATCACAGAAATGATGATCTCAAAGGGCAAAGAGTGGGACAGGTTTACCCTTTAACCCATGAAGGTTTGGGACCAGAGCTCAAACTAACTGTAATAGAGACTGGGAGAACTACAACAGTTTCTGTGCACTGTCCCTCAGTTGGAAATATTTTAAATAGCATACCCACGCCACACAACATATCGTAAATGCTCACCCCTTTAATCCATAATTACTCTTCACTGTGTGATACCTCTGATTCCACCTGTAATTCCCCGAACTCCCAGTGAATCTGCCATTCAGCTCCTGGGAGTGCTGTAGCCAGACAAGCTGCCTAACTATTTGGAAACAAAGCTCCACAGCAGGAAGAAAAATGGGCAGGCATCAATCAATGCTATTGATGTGTTCCTCACTGGTTCTAGGCAACCTCAATTTCCCACTAAAATCCTACTTGAAATGTTCTTGGAAGATCAGTGTTTAACCCACTAGTAACTACTCCTGGATAAACAAATAACAACTCTAATATTCTACCTAAATATATACAGTATATATACAGTGGTATATATCAGGGTTCCTGTTGTTGCTACTGCTTTTGTTAGTATTTTTTAAACACTAGCTCCCCTGAGATACTATTTTAAAAATTCCCTAGAAATCAAGATGTCTGTTTGTCAATATGTTTTTGTACTTTTATGTTTCTAAAATTAAAAAAAAAAAAAAAAAAAAAAAAAGATGTTCTTCTCAATAGGTAAGGGTCATGCCCACACATGACTTGTTAATTTGAAACACACAACATGAAAATGAGTCTGCTAAACAATTTTTTCTGCTGGGATCCTCAGAAGACTGGTCTTCAGAGACAGTAAAGGGTAGAAGCTTTCCTTTATTAAAAGAATAAGAATTTCTCAATGAACACGTACCTACCAAAAGCACTGCCAGCCCCTGAGAAGATATTTAAGATCAATATTTCCTAAACGAACCAATTTTTTATAAAATTACTTATTGCCTATATAACTAGTACTCTGTTGCTGACCCTCTCAGAATGGTTGGTAAATACCCTGTAGGAGGCAGACTCGGATCAGGTACTCAGTAATGCAGGCGGGGAGAACTGAAGATAACCGCCTCCAGCCCAGCTCCCTAATTGTGTTACACACTGAAAACTAGTCAGTGTGCATTTTCCTCCCTCTCGGTCAGATCAACCAAGGTATAAATGGAGATTCAATGAGGAAGCCACCTTACATCTTGTGAGGAAGGCTCTTGCAGAAACTGATGCGCTTAACCAAGCAGAGGCCAAATAGAAGATGAAGCAGTAGGATATTGAATGGTACCAGAGAAAATGTTTGGTCAGCTTGAAAGAGATGATGGAAGGTGGATACTGCCCATCGGAGTGTTTACTTCAATGGATGCTGTTCATTCTGATGACTCAGTGAATTTAGAGGAGCTCTAAAACTATGTCCTGTCATTTGATCACCCATCTTCAGGCCCTGCTGAGTACTCTTTATTGCTTCTCACACAGCCTTCACATACTCCCCAATCCCTAGGACTTAGCACAGCTTCCTGGCCTGTTTGAGGCTCAGAACCATCCACCCTGGCCCTTGCAGCCTACTGCTAATACACAGAAAATGTGATCTTTGAGTCTTCCAGATATACTTTTTAAATATGTTCCTCACTGGCATCGTTAGCTGTGGAGGGAGACCAACATCAGAACACAATCATGAAGCCCAGGGCAGACTGCCTGACAGGAATTCCAGCGCTCCACTCCGTGATTCCTCAGAAACCAGACAGCCACACCCTCACAGTACTCAGTCATAGTGGGAAAAACATCTAATCCTTTCAGCAGACAGCTCATGCACACTGGGGCAAAGTGACTCCTTTCTAAAACTCATAATGTTCCCCTTAAAACTAAACTCTATAAGAAAATCAATGTCTCCCAGCCTCACAATATTGTCCTTTGGTGGCCAAGAATAGCCAGGCTGGCAAATGGGAGTTTCTGAGCTCTGACTCCATGTGTGGAAACTCACACAGCCACTGAATTTCTCTGGAGACCTAGAGTTCCTGGGACTTATTTGCTTTTCCTCTCTCCTGCATCTGCATAGGTCACATCAAACCTGACTTTCAGTTCTACGGCCCACAGGGCATGAAAGAACAAGGGGTTGACAAGCATCAGAAGTGAAAATATAAGGGATATAAGAATCTAGTTCTTGTTGCCTAAGATCTTGCCACTTGCTGCCTAAGTAACAAACAAACCCACATATTATTTACCCTCTCAGAACATGCACCAACCAAAGTCATCTACACCTTGACCTTGAAACATGGATACCAAGCTACAAAGTGTAAACCTGGGGTTTGAAAAGGGTCTGTCTTCCTGACTGCAAAAACCACTTATACTCTTCACTGCTTCAAATAAGAATAAGTCTGTATTTCACTTTAGTAAGATGTGACTTGGAATGTTTAACAAAGGAAGTTGAGCTCAGAGAATCACTGATACTGGTCCAACAGTATTAAGAGAAATCCCATCCATTAAAATATAGATCTCAAAAAAAATATATATATAGATCTCCATTTTTGTTTTACACGCAGCACAAAAGGGAGAGGAGTGTCCCTAGAAAAGATAAGTAAACTAATAGTACATTCAAAATGATAAGAACTTTCTTAGCAAAGAGGAAACATGCCAACGCCATCTTTGTCGGAATACACATCAGAAACATGTTAGAAAAAACATGTTAGAAAAAAAAACAGTGTTTTGCATCCTGGAAAACTGTAGATTCTTAACAGGAGCAAGTTATTTTCCAGAAGGCAGCAGATAGCAGAGGAGACTTCCCCAAGGGACATATCAAGTCCTTTCCCGCTCGTTCTGCAAATACACTCAGCAGGTAACCTGGGTGAGACCATACTCCAAACCCCACCACAGAGGCCTTTTACTCCTCGTACCTTTCCTGGCAATCTGTATCTTTGGACTAAAATTAGCAAGGAGGAAAATGTAAGCATTTGCCTCCCAAATGTCATCAGGGATTTGGATCTGCTATGCCTGTCTAATGCAGCTGTCTCATGGGACACTGAGCTAGCCTGGTATTCTTCGCGATGTGTTTAATTCCTTCTCATCTCTCCAGCCCCAGCTCATTTCATCTGTCAACCCTTCTGGCTGTAATGCACCTATAAATGAAATTTGTGGTTTATCCTTAGGTCACTTTTAAAGACAGTCTAATGAAGCAAACCTGACTTCTACACTGAAGATCATTCAGAGAGGCTCTGTTTCATGGCTACACTGCTGTCTTCTTCCGTCACACCAAATCCCACAGACGAGTAAAGCGAGTTCAGAGATTCTCACCAACACTAGGAAGACTCTTCCTCTCCTCTGGGCTCTCATAGTTCTTTGTTCTGTGTGTGGTACCGGGGATCAAACTCAGGACCTTGCGCTCACCAGGGAGGCGTTTATGCCACTAAGCTATATCCCCAGCCCTCTCATAATTCTTTTTGATGTCTGTTTTATGTCATTTATAATGGGTTCAGCTTTAGGGTTTCCTATTCATAGTTGCCCTACCAAGTTCCACCCTTTAGAAATACTTTGGTGTGTCCATATTTCTCATCTTTTTTGGTCTTCTCTTTGTCTATGTCCAAGTCTTACACACATTAGAAAACTTAAAATTTTATGGACATTAGAACACTAATTTAATCCATTTGTGCTAAATACAAATATAACTTTAAAAATTTTCAATAGTTTTGTAACAATTATATAGAACTAAATATCTCCTGAATAATCAAAATCAAAGAGGAACATTTTATTTATATATATATATATATATATATATATATGTAGGGAGAGAGAGAGAGAGAGAATAAAATACAGGAGCAGGAAGTTTAACCACCTATTAATTGCAAAAACCGTGTGAATAGATATAAACATGCTATGTCTTACCCTTTTATTAAAATCTGTAAAATGGAGGTATTCCTGAAACATGCTTAACAGAGATTTGTCATAATTTAATGGGACTAGGCCTATTAAGGTGTTCAGGGTAGTAAATGCTCAAGAAATGCTGCGTTATTTTTCAGATGAGGCAAAACATAACAATATTCTATTTACAGGAGTGTGTGAAACAGCAGGAAATGTCACAAACAATATAAAAAGAATATTTGCTGAAATAATAGCAGAAAATTTCCCAAACAAGGTAAAAGATTGTGAAGTTAAGTTAATTGAGGCATATAGAACCCCAACGAGCCATAACCCAAAGAAAAACGCACACAAGCATATAATAGTCAAGATCCCAGATATCCAGCAAAAGAACACAATACTAAAAGCTGCTAGAGAAATGAAACAGATCACCTATAAAGGACAGCCCATCAGAATCACAGCAGACTTCTCAACGGAAACCATGAAATCAAGAAGAGCTTGGAGCGAGATATTACAGATTCTGAGACAAAACAACTTCCAACACAGACTGATATATCCTACAAAACTATTCCTCAAATTCAATGGAGAAATAAAATATTTCCACGACAAAAAACAACTGAAGAACTTCATGAGTGCCAAACTAGCACTGCAAACAGCACTAAAAGATATTCTAGACAGAGAAAAAAGAGACCACAATTTCAAGAACAACATTAGAAATAACTCCCTAAACAGACCAAGCAAGTAAACAGTCAGCAAACGAAGAAAAACATCAAGTAAATAACATGACTAGAATAAGCCAACATATAACCATGATAACCATTAATGTAAATAGCCTCAACTCAAAAGTCAAAAGGAAAAGATTGCAAGAGTGGAATAAGGAACACAATCCAACGATAGGCTCTACACAGGAAACACATTTTACTCAAAAGGAATTCCACAGGTTGAAAGTTAAAGGTTGGAAAACAATTCTCCATGCAGCAGGTCCCCAGAAAAAAGGAGAGGTAGCTATTATGTTTGGAAACAATGTAAACTTCAAACCAAAAACAATCAAAAGAGATAAAGAAGGCCACTATATACTAGTTAGGGGAAAGCTGCAAGAGGAAGAGGTAACAATCCTAAATATTTATGCACCAAACAATGGAGCACATAACTTTACAAGTCAAATCTTGACAGACGTAAAAAATAAAATAACTAATAACACTATTGTAATACGGGACCTAAACACCCCTCTCATGCAAAGAGACAGCTCAACCAGACAGAAACTCAGCAAAGAAATAACAGACCTGAACCAAAAGTATGAACAAATGGACTTAGTAGATGTATACAGAGTGTTCCACCCCACAACATAAAAATACACATTTTTCTCAGCTGCACATGGGTCTTTCTCCAAAATAGACCACATTCTAGCCCATAGAGCATATCTACCTAAATGCAAAAGAATTCAAATTATCCCATGCATATTATCGGACCACAGTGCAATAAAATTGGAAATTAGTGACAAAGAGAACGGCAAAAACCACATAAACACTTGGAAATTAGACAACAACCTCCTGAATAACCAATGGGTCACACAAGAAGTTAAAGAAGAACTTAAAAATTACCTACAAATAAATGAAAACGCAAGTACAACCTATCGGAATCTGTGGGATGCAATGAAAGCAGTCCTCAGAGGGAAATTTACAGCAATGAAATCATATACAAAGAAAATAGAAAGAGAGCAAATAAATAACCTAATGATAAACCTCAAACTCTTAGAAAACGAGCAACAAGCCAAACCAAGAGGCCAAAGAAGGGAGGAGATTATAAAACTCAGGGAAGAAATTAAAGCAACTGAGATGAAGAAACTCTACAAAAAATTAGTGAATCAAAGAGTTGGTTCTTTCGAAGAATAAATAAAATTGATAAACCCCTAGCCTACCTTATCAAAAAAAGAAGGGAAAGATCTCAAATTCATGCAATAAGGAATGAAAAGGAGGAAGTCACTACAGATACAAAAGAAATACAAAAGATCATTAATACCTACTTTGAAAATCTGTATTCCCATAGGATAGAAAATACAGACGAAATGGACACATTCCTAGAAAGGTACAAATTGCCAAAATTAAATCAGGAAGACGTAAAAATGCTGAACAACCCAATATCAACTAATGAGATTGAAAACGTCATTAAAAAGTTACCAACAAAGAAAAGCCCAGGCCCTGATGGATTCACAGCAGAATTCTATAAAACATTTAGAGAAGATCTAATGCCAACACTCCTCAAACTCTTCAATGAAATCGAAAAGGAAGCAACTCTCCCCAACACATTTCTGGAGGCAAGTATTATACTGATACCGAAACCAGAGAGAGACCCAACCAAGAAAGAGAGCAACAGGCCAATCTCTCTAATGAACATAGATGCAAAGATACGCAACAAAATACTGGCAAATAGATTACAGCGAATCATAAGGAAAATTATACACCACGACCAGGTAGGATTCATTCCAGGAATGCAGGGATGCTTCAATATTCGCAAATCAATTATTATAATACACTATATCAATACAGTCAAAGACAAACACCACATGATCATCTCAATAGATGCAGAGAAGGTTTTCGATAAAGTGCAACATACATTCATCTTAAAAACCTTAGAAAAAATAGAAATAGATGGCCTGTACCTCAAGCTGATCAAAGCCATCTACAACAAACCAACAGCCAACATCATACTAAATGGACATAAACTGAAAACCTTCACTTTAAAGTCAGGAACAAGACAAGGATGTCCATTGTCACCACTCCTACTCAACATAGTTCTGGAAGCACTAGCCAGAGCAATCAGACAAGAGAGAGAAATAAAAGGAATAAGGATAGGAAAGGAAGAAGTCAAACTATCACTATTTGCAGGTGACATGATGCTATACATGGAGGACCCCAAAAACTCCACAAGAAAACTCCTGGAATTAATTGACAAATTCAGCAGCATAGCTGGATACAAAGTCAACGCCCAAAAATCAATAGCATTCCTATACACGAACAACAAACATACTGAGAGAGAAATTGAGGAAACCATACCCTTCACAATAGCAACCAAGAAACTGAAATACTTAGGAATCAATCTAACAAAGAATGTGAAAGATTTATTCAGTGAAAACTACAGTACTCTGAAAAAGGACATTGAAGAGGATTTCAATAAATGGAAAAACATACCATGCTCATGGTTAGGAAGAACTAACATTGTAAAAATGGCCATACTACCAAAACTGTTGTACAGATTCAATGCAATTCCCATTAAACTACTGTTAGCATACCTCACAGATCTAGAGAAAATATGCCTCAAATTCATCTGGAACCAGAAGAGACCCAGAATAGCAA
>PVLD010006220.1:0-29567 GCA_004027595.1 Dinomys branickii
GCCCCTCCCCTCCCCTTCCTTCCTTCCTTCCTTCCTCCTTCTTCCTTCCTTCTTCCCTGTCTTTCATTCTTTTTTCTCTCTCTCTCCTTTCCCCCATCCCAGTTGTTCTTTCTTTTTGAGCAGTTTCTTTCCCTTTCACAGTACCTGTTGTAACTTTCAGATTTTATTTACTCTTTCAGTTTCTTACACTAGGGAGACAATACAATATTTACACATGAGGGTCTGATTTATTTCACTTATGAGTATGGTCTCTAGATGCATCCACGTACCAATAGAAGCCTCAAGTTTATGTTTTGTTACGGTTGAGTAATGCTCCATTGTAGATTTACATTTTTAAAGGATTACAACTGCTCATATATTAAAACAGCAGACTGTTAGAGGGAGAAGGGTTGTTACTAGGAAAATTAGTAATTGGATAAACAGGTAAAATATATGGTATCTTAAAATGGGATGGTTACAATGGAGATGGTGAAAAGGGATCAGGTGGTGGATATAGTGAAGGCTGAATAAACAGGATTTCCCTGATGCTGGATATGACAGAAACAGTCAGCAAAGATGAGTCCAGTGTTTTCACAGAGGATCTGGAAGGATGGGGTTGCCATTTAGTGCCATTGGTAGATTAAGGTTTGAGGGGGTTGTCTTAGTTATTTTCTTGTTGCCAGTATACATGCCAGACAACCACAAGGTAATGGAAGAAAGCTCTATTGTAGCTCAGTTTGTAGAAGTTTCAATCCACAGTTAGCTGGCACCACGGCAGGGTGTAAGGGCAGAGAGGAAACAGTTAAGGCAAGGTAAGCAAGAAGCAACAAGCAGCAAACCCTAAGTGGTGCCACCCACACCAAGGGGGGGCCTTCCCACTGTCCACCCCTGACCAACTAGTGGATCAATCCCGTTATCACACACCATGATTCAGTACCACACACTCATGATCCAGCAACCTTCCAAAATCTGAACATAAGGGTGCATGATGAGGCTTTAGGGTAGCGTCTAGATGTAAGTTATAACATGGGTTTAGAAGGAAAAAAGTCAGGGATGCAGTTTGGGAAACATGGCCTGAAATGTCTATCAGACACAGGCACAGTAGTAGAGATAGCTTGTGGCCAGCTGATGCGTAAATTTGAAACTATATAGATTTGTCTAGCCTAGAGATACATCAACCTCTTATTAGGATATGGAATTATGATATAGATGATACTTAAAGCCATAAGATGACCAAAGGAGTTTAAGAAAGGTAAGATGCTTATATAATTTCACGAAATGCAGTACAAACAAATGATCATGTAAATAATAGTGTTTCCCATGGACAGAAATTCTGCTGTATTTCAAAACACTTAAAACACAAAACAGTGTGTTTAAAAATCAAGTTTAATCTTCTCAATACAGAATGAATACAGTGATGCTTTGGTAGAATGCGTCCTTGAAATACACTATAGTAGCATTTAAGTCTCTTTTTTTTCCCATCTTTAAACCCTTGGATCCCAGCATAATACCTGGCAGAGTGGAAGCTCAGTAAATAATTAGTGAACTTGATGAAATGAATATGTGATAAACGGAAATTTTCAAGCCATGTTTCCTTGACCAATTATGTAACACTTGCCCTTTGAATGCCTAGCAAAACCCATCCACTTCGGACAAAAAAGAGAGTGGGGATGCTTTTGAGTAAGAACATGCAAGTCCTAAAAGTTAAAAACATGCTAAGCAGGACTAATAAGTGTGTAACTAATGGTGATGCAATGAGCTACCTTTCTAGTTTTGAAATGGGCACATAGCTCAACAAAGAAAGTGGTAAAATCCTCGGGAAGAAGGAATATATATTTTATATCATCTCACCAGCAGACCACACTTTCTTTATTTGGCTGCATCTCAGGCCTAGATGCCAGAACTATGACATCCTTTTCGTATGAATAAGAAAAGGGATTTGTGTTGGTGCTCAGAGACACTGTTGTAATCTGACAGAACAGAACCATGCCTTTGCATGACAAAAGTCTGCATCAAGGACATTATATTATTCCTTCTGAAATACAGTTTGTACAGTGACTCCAGTGAGCCAGAAACACCCAAATGCCTATGCGCATTAGTTTTCAAGGATTTGTTCTAAAGAACTACTTACACTCTGAAAAATGGCCAGAGATACTGTTTAAATGACTTACAGTGGTACCTCAGTTTATGAACTTAATTTATTCCACAATTTTGGAAAAGATGGCCACTTTCATGTTCATCACTTAAAACGGATTTGCTAACAAAAACAAAATTTTTCCCAATGATTCCGTTTGCAAGTGAAATTGCTTGTGAACAAAGGTTTGAAAAACCAAAGTATCACTACACATCTACCGATATTGTCCAAATAGAAACTGAAAGGGACATTTAAAAAACTCAACAAAACATAAACATCCACACAAGATGTCAGAAACATATACACTTTAAAAAAAGAAATCCATTCATGAAAACATCAAAGGATGAAAAACAATATTCCATAAAACGGGAGCTCAAAAACAAGTGGGGGCAGTTACCCTACTAAATGGATGTCAAGTCAAAACCCATCAGAAGAGGCCACCCATTATGTAGTCAGAAGGTGACTAAACACTGGTTAAGGAAACAATCTGAAAGGAGGTGATGACAACTGTAATTATACATGCACTGAATGTGATTGGCATAGCCAACTTTACAAAATAAGCACAACTTGTTATAAAAGATCAGATAAACATCACAATTACAGCGGGGACCTCAGCACTCTACTATCACAAAGAGATTATTAAGACAAAAAAAATTCAACCGAGAACTATCAGGGTAGAACCACACTTTTGAACAAATAGATTTAACAGACATCTACGAAGTGTTTTGCTGAATGATAGAATGTACATTTTGCTCAGTAGTACACAGAACTTTCTTTAAAATAGACCAGATACTATCATATAAAGCTTGCTCAAATAAATAAAAAAGATCTGAAATTATCCCATGCATGTTACAAATTATAGTGCAACGAAAATAAAAATCAGTGAGAAAAGAAACCACAGGAAATTATGCAAACACATGGAGATTAAACAATGTATTCTTGAATAATCAATGGCTCACAGAAGAAATTAGTTCCTAGACTGAAATGATAATGCCAGTATAACAAATCGGAACCTATGTGACACAATGACAGCAGTTAAATGTCCATATCAACAAAAATAAGCAAGCCCAGATCAATAACTTAAAAATGTACCTCAGGAAAACTAGAACAATCCAAATCCAAGCTAGTACAAGGAAGGAAATTATAAAGATCAAAAGAGAAATTAATGAAACTGAGACTAAAAAAATACAAAGAATCAATGAATAGAAAACCTAGTTCTTCAAAAGAATAAAGAAAATAGACAACCCTTTAGCAATCTTAGCAAAAGGAAAGAGCAGACCCATATCAGTGTAATCAGAAATGAAAAAAGGAGCTGGGCACGGTGGCACACGCCTATAATCCCAGCACTTGGGAAGCTGAGGCAGCAGGATCCTTGCAAGTTTGAGGCCAGCCTGGGCTACAAAGTGAGCTCAACACCAGCCTGAACTGCATAAGGAGACCCTGTCTCAAAAAAAAAAAAAAAAACAAAAAAAAAACAAAAGGGGGAAAAAAAAGGGCAAAATCAAAATAGATGCCACAAAAATTTAGAAGATTTTGTAATTACCTTAATTAACTTGTACTCTAAAATATTCAAAGATAAACATTTAACAGATTCCTAGATACATATGAAACATCAAAACTGAAGCAAAAATAGATAAAAACCCTGCAATGAAATTGAGGCAGCAAGAAAAACTACCAACAAAGCAAAGTTCAGGAACCAATGGATTCAGCACAGAATTCTCCAAGAACTTCAGGGAATGCCAGCACTCCTCCAACTAATTAATAAAATTAAAAGGGAAGGAGTACTGTCAAACTCATTCCTAGAAGGTGGCGTTATTACCATGATTCCAAAATCACCAAAGACTCAACCAAAAAAGTAAATTACAAACTAACCTTTTTAGCAAACACAGATGCAAAGATCCTCAATGAAATTCTCCATGAGATAGCAGAATGCAACAAATCATTAAAAAAATATATATCATGACCAAGTAGGCTTTATCCTAGGTATGTATACAGATGGTTCCATGTACCCAAATCAATACATGTAATTGATCATATAAATAGGACAAAAATCACATGATCATCTCAGAAAATCAGAAAAGGCCTTGGACAAAATCAGGAACAAGATAAGCTGTCCACTATCAGCAGTACTGTTTTATAAATTTTAGAGCATCAGGCAAGAGAAAGGAATGAAAGATAAATAGGGAAAAATGAAGTCACACTCACATTATCCTTATTTGTAGAGCACAAGATCATTTACACAGAAGACCCAAAAATTCTCAACAAAGACTCTTAAAAACAATAAATTAAACAACATAGCAGGATACAAATCAATGGACGAGGACATTGGAAAACAGAAATATAATCCTGTAACTGGACAGGTAGAACCAATTATCAAAATAGCTACACTACCAAAATTTACATGTACACTTAATGGAATCTCAAAACACCAACAGCATTCCTCACAGCACTACAGAAAACAATCCTAAAATTCATAGAGAACCAGAAAGAATCTAGAAAGC
Source organism: Dinomys branickii (assembly GCA_004027595.1). NCBI lineage: Eukaryota > Metazoa > Chordata > Mammalia > Rodentia > Dinomyidae > Dinomys > Dinomys branickii. The sequence goes on from PVLD010006220.1 coordinate 4,615, forward strand.
CAAAAGCAATCCCGGGCAACAAGAACAAAGCAAGAGACAGGGTAATCCTGGTTTTCAAGTTATACTACAAGGCTACAGTGATAAAAACAGCACACTACTGGCAGAAAAACAGATCAGTGGAACAGTACAGAGGCTGGATAAACAAACTCAAGCACTTTCATACCAACTTATCTTTGACGGGGGGACAAAAGTTGGAGGAAAGATACTTCTTTAACAAATGGTGCCTGGCTATCTACATACAGAAGATTGAATCTAGATGCACAACTATCATGTACTAAACTAAAATTGAAATACATCAAAGACCAAGATATTAAGAGAGAAACATTGAATCTGCTAGAAGATAAAATACGTAAAACTTGAAGTCATATGCATACACAAAAAGATTCTGAACAGAACTCTAATTGCACAGGTGATAACATCAAGGATCAACAAATGGTACTATATCAAATTAATCAACAAAATGAGGTGACAACCTGCAGAATGGGAAAATTTTTTTGCCAGCAACTCCTTATATAGTGAACTAATATCTACAATATACAAAGAACTCAAAAAATTAGACCTCCCAAAATAAGATTCAATTTAAAAGATGGGCAATTGAGATGAAGACACTTCACAGAAGAAGTATAACTTGCCAATAAATACACTGCAAAATGTTGATCATTTCTGGCTATTAGAGAAATGCAGATTAAAACACTCCAGGAAGAATGGTAATCATTTAGCAATCAAATAATGACAAATGCTAGCAAGGTTACAAGGACGAAACAACCTTTCTACATTGTTGGTGGGAGTGGAAATTAGTATAATCACTGAAAATTAGTATGAAGATTTCTTACAAAAACTAATATTACAAATTCCATTTGATCCAATTATTGCTTTTGATGTATCTTTCTGAAAGAGTTTAAGCCATCATAGTATAGTGATACTATACCTCTGTTTATAGCAGCACAATTCTTAATAGCTAAATCCTGGAAGCAGCCTACATGTCTAATAACAGATGATATGGATACATTAAAGATGGTATATTTATAGAATGTAGTTCTACTCTGCTATAAAGAAGAAAAAATTTGAGACATTTGTAGGAAAATGGATGCACCTTAAGATAATAATGTTAAATGAAATAATGTTAAGTATTACATGGTTTCTCTTACAAGAATGCCAACAAATGAACAAATTAAAGAGCCAAAAAAAATGTAATAGGAAATAGGGAGATAGATATTTGAAAGTGAGATAGGGGTCAAGAGAAGCAGGTAGGAGAACAAGGGGAGAGAAAGGAGGTAAAAAAAGGATTATAATGTGTTACATACATATACCAACTCCCCACAATGAATGTAACTATTATGTGCTGCAAACATGTAATGATAAAAGTATTAAAAATTATAAAAAGTATGTTTTCCCCAAAAGATGTATGAATTCAGAAGAGAGGCTTTTATTTTTAAGCTGTAATTCGAGCACTTGGGAGGCTGAGGTAGGAGTCTTATTTCGAGTTTGAGGTAAGCCTGGGCTACACAGTGAGTTTAAGGCCAGTCTGAACTATGCAGAGACCCTGTCTCAAAAATGAAATCAAAACCAAATCAAACCGAAAGAGAAGCTTATGGAAGGCGATTGGACCAAAGGGCTCTAACTTCATCAGCACATTAATCCACTAGTGGAGGCATAAAGTATTACGGGGAGGTGATGGAAACTCAGGGGGTGGGGCCTCCTTTAAGAAGAGTGGACCGTGGGGATTCACTCTGAGGACACATTAGGCGTAACTAGCCACAATTATAAGTCATTTGTGTCACTCAATAACAGGACTATCAAGTAAAGTACAGAAGTTCTAAGAGTCTTATAATATGTAAGGGGAAACACAGTAATCAATATGGGAAAACACAATTGATAAGGTAAAATATAGATCAATTTACAGGTGAAAAATTTAGTTTCAATGACAGCCTCAGAATTGTTGTCCTTAGTTACTTTTCTCTCCCTACTGAGACAAAATACCCGACACCTTAAGTTGAAGGAGGAAAGGTTTATTTAGCTCACAGCTTGTGGAGGTTTCAGCCCCTAATTACCTGGCTCCCCAGCAGCTGGCACACGGCAGAGGGCAACAGTTCATGGCGGTGGAAGACAGCAAGGCAACAAGTGTAGAAAGGGGGAAACAAGCCTCTTTCTGCCCCTTTTCCCTTGTCAGACTGCTCGGATTGGATTGGTACCAGTATGATCAGTGGACTGATCCAGCAGTCATTTACCTTTAATCCCAGCACCCTTAGTCCCAGTACTGCCCTACACATCAATCACAAACTCTAGATGCAGCTGCCTATGAAAAAGCCCCATCTAAAGTACATGATGTTTTCGGAGGACGTATGGACATAAACCGTAACACTTGTCCATCAAATTTATAACGAAGTATTGTTTCAATCTGCCATCAAACTGCCAATAATTCAAAACTTTCATAATCTTTTCGCTGCATGACATAGCAGTATTTTGCTCCCTTAAAAAATGACTGTACTAGTTTAAACATATCATTTTTGCAATCTCTCCTTTGTGAATCTAAGAGAAGTGTGCAAAAAATAAGGCACCAGAGCATTATACATGAAAAACTACTTAAAAACTAAAACAAAAATACCGAAAAAATGATCCAAAAAGATTATTTAAACCATGTATAGTCATCCAGTGGATAGCAGTCACTAAAAGTCATGTATTTATTTCTTCTGGAAAGTGAACCCGGGGTCTTCACATTGAGCTGCATCTCCCAGCCCATTTTTTTGTTCATGAATTTTTACACAGGGTCTTGATAAGTCACTGATATTGTCCCAGCTGAGTTTAAACTTAAGGTCCTCCTGCCTCAGCCTTGCAGAATTCCAGGATTACAGAATATGCCACTATGCTTGGCAATAGCCACATATTTTTCGTAATTATTTTTTTAAAAATGAAGAAAAACATCAAAAAAAGATTATTTGCTATTGAGAAGTCACTGAGTATATTACATGTTTTGTCTCCTACAAGAAGTCAAATATATACTTAAATTTGTTGAAGAGTTAATTGTTTTGCAAAAGTTTTATACATCCTAAAGAACAAGCATACAATGGACATGAGAATTATATAGCTGACCCTTAGAAAAATGTTTTTCTAAATTTTTAGATCAAGTGTGCACGGTTCTAGAGACCCCAAAATAACAAGAAGTCAGAGTACTTCTTGTTATTACCTCCTTTATTATTACATAGCAGTTTAAAACTAATATGCATGTATTCCATTCTGCCACAATTATAGCTAGATTTCTCTTTCTTCCAATAAACTAAATGTTCTCTGATGCTTGGTAACAAATTACAAAGTTTTCTATGGTAGAAGCATTTAATAAAATTTTGCTAAAATAACTTCAAAGGCAGAGGTAGAGTTCCGAATAATATAATTCTAATAATTAGGATTTTAATACTTCAAAGTTTAGTTTAACTTCCAAACAATGACTCACCTAACAGAATTACCCTACATTTTACACAATAGATTGTGTAGCTCAAAATCATAACTCCTGTAAACAAATGGTTTTGATTTGTTTCATAATAAAATGCTATAAGCCAGACTTTGATGAGTACATAAAAAACCTATGAAGTTTTTAGAAATTACTTGAAAGAAAAGTCAGTATATTTTAAGTCTAGTACTACTGAACGAAATGAACTAAGTTCTAAAATGTAGTAATGCAGACTTTTCTTAAAAAAGGAAATATAAAGCATGTGTGTGTGTGCGTGTGTGTGTGTGTGTGTGACCAGAGTGAGACAATAGGAAATAAGCCTATACAGAATTTTCTTACCTTGAAAAATGAGCTATTTAGACAGCTTTGATGATGATGTACTCAGACCTTATTGTTGAGGTTTCATATGATTTAACACTCGATAAGCCTCGCTAAAAACAACCTCTGCTTTCTTTTCTTAAACTCCCTCTTACCAGTGTCTTCATGTATTTCAGAATCTAACAACTTAGAAATATAGGAAAATTTAATTGGGAAAAGCAGTTTTGTTTGTTTTCAATCAGTCTAATCCAGAGTATATTTGGGTGCTAAATTTTCTTAACTTTGTAAATTATTCTTAATAATGAAAACATAATTTATAATCAATCCAGAGTTAGTAAGTGGTTTAAATTATATCATCTTATTTGTTACCTGTTTCTCAGATAACATTATGTGTTTCATTATGGAATACTTTTAACAAGTTTAATTATTTTTAAATGCATACACCAGGCCTGTTTTATTCATTTGCAATTAGTAAATGGAATAAAAACAATCACTGTAAATCACATCAAAAGCCTCTGAAAACTGGTAAAAAAGTGGAAAGGAATAAAAGCCTGTCTCAACTGTACTTCAAGTAACTTAAAGAAATGAAGGTAGCAGTTCTCTCTCCCTCTCTGTCTCCCGCTTTTAAATAGAAAACTCCAAGTAATAACGTATGAAGTGTAGTCAAAGATTTAGTGTTCCAAAATTTTGCAACTACTACTGAAATAATAGATCTGAGAATGATTGTTATAGCTGATAGAACCATTACAAAACGGTATGGTAGAAGACCAATGTTGCCTAAAACTGAAGGTACTGACTGTAACAGTCCATGGGAACTCTAAGGGCTGAAACAAGCACTACCATCTAGGAAGTGGTCCTGGGGCTGCATCTCAGGGACAAGTCAGTCGTTACCAGTGTTGCATACTTTTCCCTATTTCCCTCATTCTCCATAGCAATCTTTGCGATCTCAAAACTCAGGTGCATTGTTAAAGAGAAAACGCCTTTGGCATAGTCTCCAAGAATAAACTGCATGAGAAAATAAAACAGGAATAATCACAAAGGGACAGCAGACAAACTCCTAAGACCTTATATACTTTTACTAAGACTTTGGTGTTTTCTCAGGTGATCAGGGAATTTAATTCTGCTTTTACTAAAAACAGCCATTCTTATATGCTGACAGACATACGAAAGGATACAGCTTGGCATTTTTGCTGTCATTTCATATCTACCTCCTATATAACTTTAAATTTTAACTTTGGGTCAAATCCTTGTTCAGCTGTGCATACAGGCATGTGCCTATCTAAAAACTGGTAATGCAGTGAATAATAAGTTCTAAATTTAATAACCTATTTCACCCCTCTTCAAGACTAAGGTTGTAGCTGGGCCTGGTGGCATATGCCTGTGTTCCCAGCACTCAGAAGGCTAAGGCAGGAAGATCATTGAGAGTTCGAGACCAGCCTGGGCTGCAAGACCAGCCTTAACTGCATGATGAGATCCTGTCTGAAAAAGACAAAGAAAAAAAAAAAGACTAAAGATATGGAGATAAGACACAGAACATTCAACTATGAATGCCTGACAAAGTTTCCCTAAACCTATGGTTCCTTTGTATTCCAGCAGAACTTTTACAAAACTGAGACGGCCTGAGCAAAAGCAAGGACCCCATGCAGAATAGACTGCATCTTTAATTGATAAGGCTCCAAGACCACTTTGCAAAACTAAAGCTGAGATAATGGTAAATCAGATCCTAGTCCACACCAACTACTCCACAAAAGCTGGTTCCCTTCCTTTTTGTTGAGAGGTCATTCTGATCTTCTCTACCTACCTCTATCAGAACAAGGCTGCTTCAGCTCCTCACACTGAGGTCTCTTTCCTATTTTTTCTTACTTTCTGCTATGGTTTCTGTTTGGATGTGCCCCCAAAGCCTTTTGCAGTCCCTGGGGGGGCGGGCAGGCTTTTTGGAGGCAGCTGAATCTAAAGTTTATGATTGGCTCACTGCCTAGTGCTGGGGTTGGGCCTATGCGTGCTACACCTGCCCCAGAGCAGGCAGCCTGCATACAATACACGCTGTAAGGGAGGAAAAGGGGCTTGCCTCCCCGCCCGTGTTGCTTTTGCTCTCTGCCACCATGAACTGTTACCCTGCCTTGGAACGAGATTATCATGGACTGAAACCTCTACAAACTGTAGCTAAATGAACCTTTCTTACTTTAACTTTGGGTATTGGGTATTTTGTCTTAGCAATGAGAGAAAAGTAACTAAGACACTTTGTTATTTGGTCTAATAATTCTGACTATGTCTTTCACTGACATACTGAAATACTTTCCTGCACTGAGTACGTCAAGAATCTGCATGGGCTGGGGTGAGGTCCCCCTTACCTCTTTGGAGGGACCCACTCAGACCTACCTGGTGAACAGGCCTTGTTTAGTACCTAATTTGATAACAATATAAAAAGAAATTCAAGTATTTTGACTATAGAACAGAAATTTAGGTACATTAAAAATCGTAATTTTTTAGGTTTCAAAATGATCTGATGAGTATAGATAAAAAATCATTATTTAGAAAGATACATTGAGACATTTACAGATGAAATTGGAATTTTGCTTAAAATTATCTTCAGTGGGAGGGGCTTGGTGCAGTACAGATAAATAAGACCGGCTGTATATAATAGGGGTCCTCAACCCCAGGCCATAGACCAGTACTGGTTTTGTCTATTGCCTGTTAGGAACCAGTACCAATATGTAGTCTACTAGGAACTGGGACACACAGCAGGAAGTGAGTAGTGGGCAAGAAAGCAAGGACTGACCTCTGTTTACAGCCATGTCTCACTGTTCCCATTACCACCTCAGCTCTACAAACTCTTAGATCAGTATCAGCAGTTGATAGAATCCCAAAGCAATGTGAACCCTACGGTGAACTGCAAGAGATCTAGGCTGTGTCCTCCGCACGAGAATCTAATGCCTGATGATCTGAGATAGGGCTGAGGCAGTGCCGTTAGCACTGCGGAGCAGCTACAAATACAAATTAACATTAGCAGAGAGGTTTGAGTGCAGGGAGATCACAATATATCAGCTGCTTATTGTTTCATATCAAAACCCTTCCAGGGAGTGACAAGCTACATCTGGTGGGTTTTATAGTGGCAAAGTTGATGTATTTCAATTGTACAATTGCATCTGGTAGCTGGATTTAAACCGAAACCTGAAACTCTAGCCCTACATGTGATGCACCCAGTATTTTATTTACCATTTTCCTGTGCCATGCCCTGGTCTCAGGGAAGCCTACAAGCTAATCCGAGCCAAAATGAAAAGAAAGATCACCAGAGAGCATCTTTGAGATGAGAAGTACCCGATGCCGAGACAGCAGAAGACTGTAAGACTGTCAACAAAAAGAAAACTGCATTTAAAAGAAAATACCAAGAGACCTATTCAAGTTATTGGTGCCTTGCGGAGATCATTCCCATTCTCCAAATCTGCTTTGCATAATGTGTTGACCCACTATACAACAAAGCAATGAAACGTTCAAAATTGCATTGCTAGAGAGGGACTGAGCACCTGAATTAAAAAACAAACCTTTGGAGTTTTTCAAAACAAACAAACAAACAAACAAAAACAACTGAATATCAAAAACCAAAAAAACCCCCTCATAAACAAAAAAAAAATCAGTTTCTGAAGGTCACCGCTTCATCAAATGGGTCTGTACTGACAGCATCATCCGTAGTGCCTACACACAATGCTAAAGCTAAGAGGTGCCTTACTATTGTTAAAGAGTTGATCCTGCCTGCCTGCTGCTGCTAAAGACATCTAATGTGAGTTTTTAGAACAGATGGCTAGTTAAGAAAGGAGCATATGTTCCTCTTTTGGCCAGCGCACAGGTAGACATACTGAGGAAACAGCAAATGATATTGAGATGCAACCGTTGACGAGGATTAATGAGTCACAGTAGTATGCAATCCAGGTTGACCAGTCTACCAATGATGACAAGACCAGAAACCATTGTTTTTGTGCCATATATTTTTCAGAAGTTTCATTTTCAGAACGTGCACTTTGCTATCACTCAAGGCACACAGTGTATTTTTTTTCACAGTATATTTTGAGATTGCTTTGTAAAGCCAGGCCACTGGCCAGTTTCTGAATTATGAGAGCTCTGTTTAGAAAAGCAGCCCCCTGTAGTTTCAGTGACAGAGAAGACAGAGAGGGATCACAAAACTTGCTTACTTGTGTGACATACTCAAGCTGCTCAATGAACTCAATCTGTTATTTCATGGGATAATTGACAACTGTGTTCAAGTCAGCAGATAACAGTGACTGCATTCGTAGCCAAACTAGAACTGTGGGGGCAATGAGGGAACGCTGGGATTTCTGACATGCTTCAAACATTAGCAGAGACTGTACAAGGGAGTGGCCAGGGCCTTCTTTCCCCAGCTGACGCATGACCGTGCACCTCTGCCAGCTGGCTGTCCTCTTGCTGTCTTCCTTCCTCCTCCGCCTGTCTCACTGCTCCCATCACCATTCACATTCCCCTTTTGGCACACAACGCGATTGAATTCTGGGCCTTCGTACAGAGCTACATCCCTAGCCCTGTCTGATTTTGAGATGCTTTCTCACTAAGTTGCTATATTGCCCAGGCTGGGCTTGAACTTCTGATCCTCACGGCTCAACCTCCCTGAGTGCTAAGATTACAATTATGTTCCCTATACCTGGCTCTCAGCTTCCCCACTGCTCAAGACTCTTGAATTAGCAAGGAGTGGATCCCTGACCCATTTGTGAGTAAGCCAGGTAAATGGACTTTGTCTATGCTAGAAGATCAACTGCTTCAGGATGCAGATGATGGTGGCCTTAAAAGTCTAGCTGAGAAAATTTCAAATCTCCAGTATGCTGTAGATTAAAGTCAAAGCAGAATACCCTGAGAGTGCCACAAAAGCAGTGACAAGTCTGCTTCCATTGCCAACACCCTATCTCTGTGAAGCAGGGTTTTCTGTGGTGACAGCAACCAAAACAAGACTGCAGAGCAGACTGGACATAAGCAACACACTGCAGGTGTCACTGTGTCCCATTACCCCCAGATGGGACTGCCAAGTTGCAGGAAAACAAGCCCAGGGTTCCCTCTCATCCTCAACTATGGTGAGTTGTATAATTATTTTATAATATATTACAAGGTAATACTGATAGGAATAAAGTGCACCATCAATGCAATGTGCTGAATCATCCCCAAGCCACCTCCTTCCAGCCAGTCTAGGGAAAAATCTTCTTCTATGATACTGGTTGCTGGTACCGAAAAGGCTGAGGACTGCTTATATGTAGTATTTATAATTCTCAAAGCTAGATAATGATTAAATGTGCACATACAATGCTATTCTGTCTTTTTTATTTAAATGGTCCATAATGTTTTTTAAAGACCCCCATTGTATAATTATTTTTCTTATTAAATTTATAGCATTAGTGAGAAAATTTTAAGTGGAAAGGAAAAAACATCATGCAACATATTTAAATTACCATGAATCCATAAAAAGTAGAAAATTCAAATTCTGAGGCATAGACAATAAAAATAACAAAGACTTATTGTTAAAAGAAAACTAAAGACTACATTCGCTAATTTTTCCACACTTCTAATACAACTGATTTACAACTTTTTTGCAGTGTGACCTTAACATGCAGTTCATTATTAAATGAATATTAACTAAAGAGTAAATAAAATTCCACAACTTTTAGGCAGTTGAAAACAAGTATTTCACATTTTGTACAACTCACCTGCTGTAAAGTCTTCAGTCAGATCAATAAATGCATGAGAATGTGGAATTCGCATTTTAGTTTTAGCAGCCAATGCAGGATGCCATGATAAATTTCTAAAATATAAAATTAAAAAACATTTCCTAAGATAATGTGAAATACATATTATTTCAAAATAAAAAAGACATGGATGGGAGACTATGTATCAATATAATGGAGTATTGTTCAGTCAGAAAAAGGCATGGTGCAGTAGAGATAAATCTTAAAAAAATGGTCTATGAAAAGGCTACATATAAAACAGTACAAGCTTTATAATTCCATTTATATGAAATATTCATAATAGGTAGGTGTACAGACAAACAGACAAACAAAGTAGGTTAGTGGTTGCCAGGGGCTGCGAATAGGGAGCAAGCGACAGCAATAGCTGAATGCAGTAGGGCTCCCTTTTGCAAGGCTGGAGGAGTATTAGATCTAATGAGGGATGATGGGTGCACAGCATTATAAACATCCTTAGTACACTGAATTACACACTTTCATAACTTGTGCACTAGTAATCGCATCACAAATGAAATGGTTAATTTTGATATCTGAACTTCACCTCATTAAAAAGAAATCAATTGTGCCAGGTTTCCATGTATCCCTCATTCAGGGTAACCTGGTGTTAACATTTAATATTTAATATGACCACAGTGTAATTACCCAAATCAGAACACACTGTAACACTGGTCCCAGCAGGTGAGAACTCCTCAGATTTAAAGGCATTCCCACCTAACAAGGCCTCCTCAAATCAGCTTCTTCCAAAAGGTCTTCTCTTTGAGTAGCATTTTGGTTGGCATTACAGTTACTAGAAGATTTTTCCCTTTGATTCTGTAAAACTCCAGAAACTCTGGCCAAAACATATTTGTATCTACAATGTTTAAGCAGGCCCTAACTTCTGTGACATGCTCAGCAAGTAACTGCTACTTCCTATTCTCTATTTTAGTTGAAGTCACTAATGTTTTCAGAAGTACTATGCACCCGTCCAATATGGAACCAACTCTCACTTATCACAAAGTCCGTGTCTAAGAAGGAGAAAATCCAATCGTCCCATACTGCTTCACTTGCTGTGTTTTCCTTCCTAGTCCCTTTCAATATTTGAATTTGTATCTTAAGGATATTAATTGTGATCTTGCTTTCTTGAATGTTTAAAATCCATATTCAAGTTCTTCACAATACTTTAAGTTCTATGCTTTTTGCCTATGCTCTTCTATTTTACATTTATATCACTTAATTGGTAGTAGCTGACTCTCAAGAGTTTATTACATACACAGTTATTCTGATCACAATGGAAACAACAGCAGAGGTGAAAAAGCAGGCAGTTTTAAACCATATTAAATCTATTCACTGACATTTCTGAACCTCTGTCAGAAAATTTCAATTAGCATTTCTCCCACAGAAAACACAATTATGGTGAGGTGTTCTAATTTGTGTTATCACCCTTAATCTCAAAGAAATAGGATAAATTTTATTGAAGGATAAAATTTAAAGTAATTAATGTCAACTGTAGCTTTTGGTTGCCTATGGTAACTACTCTCTGAAATAACTATCATCTCACCCAATTTCAGTGATTGGGTTATCCTGAACTGTCATTATTCAGGTAAAAGCAGATACTAGGATGTGGGTTTGGTGAGAAGAAGAGTCTGCTTGCAGCCCACTGGTTTTCAAACTTTTTAGCTCAAATATACTCTAAAATTTTTTGAAAAAATAGAAACCTAACACATTTAATCTTTGGATCCATTAAAATATTAAACTTTTAAAGTAAAATGATTACTTTAAAAAATATAGCCAGTGAAATATAAATAAAATATTCAATCATTATTGGTTATCATTCACAAAAAATATGAAAATCCAAAAAGTGCAGTAACAAGGTCTTCCCTAATATCTAGAAATTAAATATCTTTCTCTTTTATCTTTGAACTTGTACTTCCACTCCTTTTTTAAAGAGAATTTTATCATCATGACATAGAATGTTTTCTACAACCAAAGTCTTTTCATTGATGACTCTAGCATAATTCTCTAAATAAGTGTATGTCCGTGAAGTGAACTGGAAATTAAGTTATTTATGTTGGTTCTTTTTATAGATTTCAATGTTTAAAAAAATTCTTTGAAGTTGATTTATTTTAACTATTGATGCACAACTGAATAAAATATAGATGCTGTAATTTGATAACATTAAACCAAAGGTAAAATTTTATGAGAAATGCATTTTAAAAGGGATGAAGCTTTAAAATATAATATTTATTCTTAAAAATGTTTTACTGCATGAATGAAACAGAATTCAGCATTAAATTTATTCACTTTTTATACATATAAATGGTAAGGCATCTTATAAGTTAAGCAGATTAAAATGAATGGATATTGGGGCTGGGGATATAGCTCAGTGGAATAAGCGCTTGCCTAGCAAGCGCAGGGTCCTGAGTTCGATCCCCAGTACCGCAAAAAAAAAAAAAAAAAATGGATATTTATTACAGCAATGACTCAATTCTTTGAATTCCTTTGTAGTCAAGTTAAAAAAATCACTTAATTATCAATGATTAAAAATAATTTCTAATTTGCTACCAATTAGGTCCTCCTTCAAGCTGTTAACAGTAAGTAACTGGAAATAAGAAGGTATATAAGTTATTCATTAAAGCCATTTACTTTCTCAATTTTTAAATATACAAAAAGCCTTACCAAAGATTTATCTACTAGCTATGCCAATTACTTTTCATTTACAGAAAACATGTTTAACCACATCTACTGAAAAAGAAATTGGGGAATGTTTTATTGCATCTTTGGCAATATTATATATGCTAAGAATATTGTCACCAAACTCTTTCTGAAATTTTAATACAAGAAACTATTCTTAACTTTTTACATGTGATAAGTAGGTTATAGTATATTTATGTATATGTTACAATGATTCTTTAAAAAAATCCTTATCTTCTAGAGATATACAGACATATTTGTACATTAAAGATGTTGAAAAATGACACAAAAAGGTGCAGAGAAAATCAGTGGCCATGAATTTGTAGTTGGTCAAGCTGAGTAACAGGAACATTCATACTAATTCATTGTTTCATTCTCTCTACCTGTATAAATGTTTGAAATTTTCCCTAATAAGAGTTAAAAATAAAAACAAATGTAGAGCTGCTGGTTTATCTTATTCATTTAGGGAAACGATTGGCCAGATAACCCAACAGAAAAGCCAGACCTTATTGTCAAATTAATTTCCAAAGGAAAGTCATTCATTTTTTGGCCCGAAAGAAACCTAGTTTTCCAATTCAAATAAATGTGTTACTGTGTATTCCAAGGGATGTTATAAAAAGTGCTGAAAAATTATACAATGTTTTGTAGGACAGATTACTAAAAGTGGTCAAGATTAAAATAGTTTTGATAAAAGTAATTTATATGATTTTATATAATACATCATAACATGATAGTAAGGTAGTATGTTCTTTATCATTAGCTAACTTGCAATAATGCATGTAACATTATTTTACAAAAGTATGCTAAAGGACACAACTATCCAGTAAATGTAAGTACACTGAATTCTGGGATCTGGTTTTTGGAGCACAGTAATTAAATAAAATATAATATAAAAAATCAGAAGTCAGGCTTGGTGGTGCACCCCTCCAATCCCCGACATTCTGAAGACTGAGACAGAAGGATGCCAATTCAATGGCAGTCAAAATAAAAATGACTGAGAATATAATGTAGCTCAGTGGTAGAACCTTTGGTTTCAATTCCCAGTAACCTTCCAACCCCGTCCAAAGAAATAAAAAGTACCACCATTTATCTTTACATTTCATTACACACAAGAACCTCCCTATGACTGATAAAAGAGAAAGGTATATATTGTGAAAAATTACTGAGCTCAGAAGCTAGAATGTAAATTTATTTTTTATTAATAGAATACAGAAAATAGAAAGCATAAAATGTCCTAAGTTGAAATAAGATACTTGACATTAAATAGTTATAATCATATAAGATACAATGCCATATTACTGCAAAGTGCACATACATATGAAAGAAATCATGTAAAAGTTTTGTTTATGGATTTGCTAGTTCTAGAGAACAGGCCAATCATACCTGAAATAATTACTGTCAGTCATTCAAAATTACTTTGGTGAGAAATGTGCCTTTCTAGTTAATGGTGCATCCTAGGACAGAGTACTAGACGAAGGGGTGCTTTTAGAATTTCATCGTTCTTCGGGGCACTCACTTTGCTTTGCTCTACTAAGTTTCTCTCTCAACAATGATGGAGTCTTTGACAACAGTGTGGCATGAAGGGGCAAATTCATTAAAACAAAAAACTGTCATTACTACCACAGTCTCACTCTAGCACATCTGAATTGAGAATTTCTCAATGTGGACCAAAATGTCTCCTTTTATAGCCAAACTTTACCCTAAGAAAAATATATCTAAGAGAAAACTTGGACTTTCTATTAGTTTAGAATATCTTAATTAACTGTAAAAGAAGGTTTCTCCTGTGTTTGATGCCTGTAAGTTTTTACTCTCCAGGAAATATATCCTTAGAGTGTTATGGTTTTGTACCCAGACATCCCCCAGGGGCCACATGTGCTCCTAGGTGGGGCTTGTGAAAGCTGAGTAAATCATGGGGTTATGTGGCGGTGGGGTCTAGTTAGAGGCACTCATGACCTGAGAAGCACATGCCCTCCCAGATCCCCTTTCTCCGCGTCCTGGCCACCTCTCCCAGCCCCTTTCACCATGTCTTCCTCTGTGGACTACATACACCCAGGGCAGTGAGCAGTGACGGTGAACCTTTCAGAGCTTTCAATGATACAAACAGCCCACTGCAGCATGTGTGTCATAGGTTTGCCATGACTGCCCTAGGGTATTGTGTCCCATGTAGCCTTGAGAAGTGACTGAGAGTTAAGATTTAGGAGGGGTAAAGAATATAGTATTCTCATGTGAAGGAGGAGAAAGTTAGAGCAGCTACTCAGGCATGTCTGACCTGAGGGTTTTGTTGTTGTTGTTGTTGTTGTTGTTGCAATAAAAATATTTTGAAAAGGAATGTTAACTATATATTGTATATACAGCTCTAAGGACAATTCCTCTGCACCCAAAAAATCAAAAATCAAACATGGACAAAAAGGAAGGAAAGATACAGGTTGGAGATACCTCATCTAGAAGGTGATTTCCTTAAAATGATCTCTGCTTATATATTCCTCTCCAAACTTTACTATGTAAATAAACACAACCTGCTATTTATGTTTCCAAAGATGATTACATTATTTCCTATTTCATATGCTCTTTGGTACTTTAATTTTGCCATGGTTATATCAAGAGGTACAGTCTACAATACTGATGGTGAACCTATGGCACACGCACTGCAGTGGGCTATTTGTATCACTGAAAGCTCTAAAAGGCCCACTGGTCTGTAATGTCCCCACCACAATGCCACACTGAATCGTAGTGCCCTGATATTCTGACCAACAGGAAGTAGCAGAAGTGATGCTATTTAGCTTAAGTGCTTGCGTGTATGTGTGTTTGTGTGAGGCTACAATGCTGGAGACTGAACCCAGAGCCTTCACACTGAGCTACATCTCCATATGTTTTGAGACAGGTTTTCTCAAGTTGCTATGTTGTCCCCGAGGCTGGGTGCAAACTTGTGATCCTCCTGCCTCAGCCTCCAGAGTGCTGGGAGGATACAGGTGTGTGCCACCACATCTGACTTAGGACAGGGCCTTAAGAGACATGCAGCTTCTGCTCCATTTTGGAAAATGCTCCCCAGAAAATAGTCATTATACTAGAAAGAAATACAAGGTAGCCATATATATGGGAAGAAGCTTCAGAAAGGAGAACTACCAAAGAGACTCTGTGACTATAGCAATGCTAACAATTGGAAAGGAGGAATGAGCACAAGAACATACGTTTTAGAATTTAGAAAATCAAATTCAAGTCACAGATCTACTATTTATATAAATTATGAGCTTGGCGTGGCCACTTAACCTTTGAATTACCCTCTCTAACTGCCAATTCTCACACAAGCTAGGTATTGAGGGAAAAAAGAGAGAACGATGTAAGGTGCCAACTCCAGAGATACCAAAGAAACATTTTAAAAACAAAAAGGCTTGAGACCCTCTTCCTTTTTTCCTTCTAACTCTGGGCTTCAGAGAACATATTATATACATGTATTAAAACATTACACTGTAACCCATAAATATGCACTATTATGTGTCATTTAAACTCTTAAAATAAATCAACAGTTTGCTGCTTTCTGTGCCACTAATATTACATTCAAAATTTTAATGCAATCACTTGTGAAGTAAAACAGAGTATGCCAATGTATTTTTAACATACTTACGTTAATACCACCAAGTATACAACTTGGGCCTGACCCAGAAATGTTTCTGAATTTAGTATGATTCATAACAAACACGAACAGAATGACATTATATTTGCCTTTGATTAAAATTATAGGTACAAGTATTTTCATTTCAGTACTAAACCAATATTCTGAATGCTTATGCAGTATCACAATTTCAAATACCCTTTTATAGAAAATACTCATTAACGATGACCTCACATCACTGCAGAAGCTGCTCTAACACTTAATAACTAGGTGTTATCTCTAAGCAATGTGGCACATTATTACATGATTTCAAGTCATCATAAAGTGAATTTGAGGAGCAAACTGAAGCTTCGCCTTTGACTGTTTAACACTTTCAATTATCTCCTGTACCTAGTAACTTTACCACACTCCCAGGCGACCCCTACTCCACCAACGACAAGGGATTTTCCACTTATTACCACTGCCTGCAAGACGGCCATATTCACTTTTACTCCAGCCACAGTGGCTGTATTATTTCAGCCGAGGGTAATGTATTCTCACGTGTGTGCTGGGCCAGGTTATAATTACAGGCTTTCCAGCACAATTCTTTAGAAGCACTGAGCACTCTATTAAAAGATCATTTAAAAATTTCCCATAAATCTAAGTTGCTGAGCAAATTTAAGATTGTCTTAGTTACTTTTCGCTCGTTGCTGAGACAAAATAATTGATGCCCAGTATTAAGGAAGGAAAGGTTTATTTAGCTCACAGTTTGTGGAAATTTCGGTCTACAATGAACTGGCTCCTAGGCAGAATGACACATGGCAGAGAGCAACAGTTCATGGAAGAAGAAAACAGCAAGAGCAGCAAGAGCAAAAGGGAGGAGCAGCAAGCAGCCTCTTTCCCTCCCTTACATTGTGTGCAGGCTGCTTGCCTCAGGGCAGGTGTAGCCTCACACCCATAACCCCAGCACTGGACCGAGGGTCAGTCACAAACCCTACAAGTTCACCTATGAGTGCATGAGGTTTTGCGTGGACACTCAGACACAAGCCATAACAAAATGATCTTGGGTGTGGCTTTCCAATAAAGCACGATACTGAAGTTGCAAAAGACAGATTTCTAGATAAACCAGGTGAGTTTAGAGTTCTTAGTAAGGTTAGGCAGCTACCCGAGGTTATGGGAATAGTCCAAAATGTCAGTGCTAAAGGTTGTTTCACTTGTATGTATTTGCTTATGTCTATCATTTATAAAACTGATATAGCATTTTATATTTGGATCTTAATGTTTCCCCAAGGCAGTGACTGAATCCCCAAAGGCCATGGGCTGACAGCCTGTGCAGCACCCTGTGGCACTACTGACAGGTGGCAGAACCTTTGGGAGGTGGTGCCTAGTGACAAGAAGTTAGCTCACTGGGCTGTGTCCTTCAGGGGATATTAGGATCCTGATCCCTCCGTTTCTGTCTCCTGGCCAGTAAGAAGTAAATAGATTTCCTTTGCTGCACACTTCCCGCATGATGCTCTGCCTTATCACAGGTCTAAAAATAATGGTGGCAACCAACTATGGACTGAAACCTCAAACTGTGTGCCAAAATGAACTTTCCCTCCTTTTAAGTTTATTATCTCATATATTTGTATTAGTGATAAAAAATTGACTAACATATAGTCTAAATGCATTTTTCTTATTCTATTAACATAGCAATGTTTGCTCCTAAAGGAATAAATTCATCCTTTGGTTGTATGAATAATGATAATGCTAGGCTACAGTCATCCTAACATAGAAATGAACAGAAATTCTGTTGTGCGAGGTGGTGCTGTAGGGTACTGAGCTAGGCATACACCTGTAGTCCTAGCACTCTGGAAGACTGAGGGATAACGATTGAAAGTTTGAGCTCAGTGAAGGCAGCTTTCAACTTAGAAAGATCCTGCCTCAAAATAAAACATAAAAATTTAAAATGGGTTGGAGATATAGCTCAGTATAAAGGCCCTGGGCTCAATGCCCAGTACCATTAAAATAAAAAGGCTGGTATTGGGAAGTGCATCTAGGACCTTCTGTATGCTAAGTGTACATTCTACAACTAAGCTACATCCCTATTCCCTAAAGAAATTCTTGTTTCTTATTAGTTCATTCTTGAAATTGGCATCAGGACAAATCTGGGGTTCAAACTTGTCATTAAGAGTAAGGCTAGCTACTAGTGTTTAATCTGAAACTCAGGTTTAAATGAGGGATATCATAAAATAATGGTATCCAGTATTACTCAAGTATCTTGGAGTACACCTATAGGTAATATATAAAAGGTGTAAGTGAACATGACTTTAGCCAGAGTAAGTTCTAAGCTATACTTCTTCAAGGAGTATTAGAAAAAGTCTAATTATAGAATTCAGAACTAATAAATAAGCTATGAAACTGTTACATGATATTCTAAATAGTTTTCTGGTACATTAAGTAGAAAATTCATAATAAACTAGGCTGGTGATCACTGTCTCATTCTATTCAACCCTGTGTCTGCCTTTGAGCGGAGGAAGAAGTTTTCTGAGCACTCCTGGAGCTGTGGTAGGAGTGGAATGGCATGTGAATTCTCCTCTTCCTCCTATACTCAGTTCTTCCTAGACATAGCTACAAGCACAGTAGCATCTGGTTCCCATTTGTCTCCAAAACAAGACTTGATCTCAGGTATTTTGTCACATGTGGCTGGGGAGGTGTTAGTAGTGGTGCAAAAATAAGATTTCTCAATGAAGATTCACAATAATTCAAAGTTTACTATACTAGCATCAAAATATTCATATTCTTTATGGAAAATTTTCAGAAAAAGTGACATGTAATTTGACAGTTTCTCTTTACCTTAAATCTTGACAATTTAATCATCTGTGAGCCTGTGAATCCATATCAAAAACTAATCATAAAAACATAATACTTCTCCAAAGAATAAATTCAACAGATTTCCATGTAACCGAGTAAGGCAGACTTATACAGGTGGTTCTCTGTATGTGCTCAAGAACTATAAAAGTAAATGTGTTCTATACTTGTCAATTAATTCTACTTGGCAGAATTTTAAAAAATTAACCACGTTGATAGTATCATATGTGAAGAATCCTGGTGTTGTAAATTTTTGAATTAGGCAGATAGCAATTACCATAGGGGTATCTGAAATGCAAGATTCCAGGCAGTTTTTCTGAAGAACTGCATAGCTGGATAATAAAAGAGGCTTAGCATAAATTTCTTGAGCTTAGAGAACTGGTTACATTTTTCAGACAATTATCGACTAGTTACTGAAAAAAATGAAACAAAACTTATCAATTAAAGTAGCTATCAAACTAGGAACTACTAATCTAGCTATCAGTCTAAAAGCTAACCAGACAAAAGTGGATGCAATCAAGACTGCAGTATCCATCCTATTTAAAAGAAATACTCTCAATTTCAGAAACATCCAATTATCAACTTTTACATAGAGACATGCAAAGTTCACGTCTCTAATTTCTAGGCGCACAGAAGGACTAAACTCTATTCAGAAAGCAGTTACACATGAAACCCAAACTCTTTAAGAAAGTTTTTATGTTGACCAAATGCTTTAAAAAAATGAAAAAGGATTTCTAATGAGCTTTTTTTTTTTTCTGGTGGTTAAAGCAATCAGTTCAGAGAAATACACAGTCTCCACAGCAGCAGCAACAATTTATATGATTACATGATTTTAATCATATTTACTACTTACCCTCCTAACAATATCTGTGGCTGGCTGGATTCATTTGTGACACCAAATACATCAGGAATTAGGTCCCCATTGAAGCTGAAAAGAAAACATTTAAAACAGTAAGCAGGTTTTTTAAATTAAAAATCACTTCTAACTTAATACATATACTTTTGGGAAAAATGGTAGACACTATAATGTTCACCAGTATCCAGTTGTAGTCAATGCATTATCAGCAGAAGTGCCTCAACTCACAGCCACAACTCTTCACTTCTGGGATTGGGCCCACCGGTCCTCGCAAAGCCTGCTGTGGCGATGCTAAGAACATGTATGTGTCTGAGATGGCCCAGCTAGAAAGACAGTGGGATGGCTCACAGCTTGCTCACTGAGCAACAGCACAGAACAGAGCCCTCCACTGGCCCAACTAAAACACTAACTAAGAAATAAACGTTTGTTGGGAAATTTGGGGGTTGTATCTAATCTCTGCATAATTTAGCCTATCCCTGAAGGACAAGGAAACAGTACTAATTCCCAGAAATTTCACTGAAAATCATGACCTAATTTGTTTGTTGAAATGGACTTAGGAGCAATAACCCACAAATATTAATACCTAGCTGGTAAAAAAATTTATACTGGTTACTGATTATCCCACCAATACTAAAAACAAAAGAACAAAAAACACTATTTAAAATAATCAAACTGTGCACCCTTAAAAAGATTGTTAGGAATTTAATACTTCAGATTTCCAGTAGCCACTGACCTATTGACTCATAAGAAAAGCATGAAAGAAAATAAGAATGTGGACATACTTTGCTTTAGTTTAGGGAAGGGTCTCTAGCTCATTCCCAAAATACTCTCTCAGAACTTTGGATTAAATTATGCTGGCACATGAGTCTATTTTAAGGAAATAAATGATAAAAGAAAGGAAGACTTATAAATGTGACAAAAATTTCTGCTTAATACAGAAATCTTTCTACATTTCTAGAGGAAATTCTACATTTTTCATACCTATCAATCAAGCGCTGAGTTAATGAGTAACATCAGTGTAGATCTATTACAGACCTATTTGAAACTACTGAAGTGAAAACAAAAACACAAATCTTCCTTTTTTCAAAACAATGAATTTCATTTTCCTGTCTTCCAACATGGAAAGGAGACACACACAATCAAGAGTATAGGCCCCCATCAGCTTTAAGGAATGAATTTAGTGACACAGTACTTAGCAATATGGATTCCCACATAAGAGACTTTTATTTTATATTCATAAGTTTAAAGTCATTTCCAGAGAAGGACACATACTTACTCCATAATTAGTGGTTGATCTTGAAAAGTCCTATTGAGTATGGTCATGTTGTTAGGATCTATAAGGAGAATATATATAAATCAGCAGGCATTTCAGATTATCTTTGATACCTACACTGAGGGAAACAGTTTACTCTTTATAAGATTCATATCTAATTTATTTCAACTATTATCAATAATGAGACATTATTAGTTCAATATAAAATATTGGCAGTTTATTCTATAGTGAAGACCAAAATGACAAGCTCCTTTCGAAGTTTCTATCTAAATATCTTTTGTCTGAGTCTTCTTTATATACAATTTAGCATTAGAGAAGTGCCAACCAGGTTTTGGTGACACAAAAACCAATGTAGGCAAAACTGCGCAACTCTACCATGCCTGTGCTCATATACAAGCAGCAATCTGTATACGTTATGCTTCTTTAAATATTGTTGGAATATAAAGTGATAACTGATTGTATTTCCAAATGTGACCACATGATTGGTAACCCTGATGCTCCCTTGGAATCTGGCACTGTGAACAAAATTGTCCATTTAGGTATCATTGATTAGCTTTTCAGATAAAACTTAAAGATCACTGGTGAGTAAAGTAGACTAACATTCAACTTCCACTTCAAATTTTTGTGTTTTTCTGTACAGAGGAGAAACTGAAAATAGTATTTCATATATATCTTTGCATCTGAGTTACAAAAGGAAAGCCAAGCCTTTGAAATGCACAAATGAGGCAAAGGCGGTGCTTCTGCTGTTTCTGAGCCTACTCACTGAACATGTCAGGAAGCCAGATACATCATGCTTACAAGAAAATTGGCAAGCGCAGAATCATCCTGACAGCTGTTGTGCCAATGCGCACTTCAGACAGTTCAGAGACAGTAGTTTCACTGATGACACTACAGATTGTCCTTAGGAGCTCAACCAAAGAGTTTCCTCTTTCACCATTTCAATAACGTTATAAGCCATTAAAATTGCTTAAGAAATCTTCCTTCTTTAAGTGAAACGTTGTAGTTTGTTTGCTGGCATTGATCCTATATTGCTTCTGGGTTGAAGAAAAAAAATCCAAAACAAAACTTAAAACTTTTTATGATTACTAACACCTAAGAACAACATTTTGAACTAATTTCAGAACAATATTTTTGTTATATTTTCTTAAGAATATCAGGCATGTTCTACATTTTTTATTAGACAGCTAATAATAAATACTAAAAATCCCTAAAACACATTCACCTAATGTTTGATTCTGTCCCCAGAAGATAACAGCTCCCAATTCACTGCTGGCATGATTTTGGGGAAAATATGTTAGAAGGACATCCATTTGTGAATCGCCATCATAATCCCCAGGGACCACACTTGTTATCAATGCACTGTGATTCCTAAAGACAAAAAGCGTTTTAAAATGATCATATCAGTTATTTCAAAAAGGGACATCACTATATTTTACCGTACGTATTTTTAATATAAAACATAGTATTTCACAAAATTGATTAATCTCATTCTCTTCTTTTTCTCTTATCACCCTTCATGTACTGGACTACTCTGGTCTACAAAAAGAGTTCCAAAATGAACACAGGGAAGACATAAAAAGCAAGATACATCTGAAATACATCAAGCAAGAACTGATTTACGGGCATCCCATTAGGGAACCCTCCTGTCTCTTAAGAGCTATTCCTATTTCCCATTCTGCTACCCCTATTCCACATTCCTTTTCTCCAATAAACTTTCTTGCTCTAAAAAAAAAACCACCAAAACTGATTTGTGTTTAAGCATTGGGTAATATGTTTTATCTTTTATGTAAGGTGCAAAGACATTTAGATGACATTAAATTATCAAAGAAGGGAGATGCTGGGCGTAGAGGTATACGCCTGTCCACAGGCTAAGGCAGGAGGACTGCCACAGTTTGAGGCCAGCTGGGCTATATAGTGAGTTCAAGGCCATTATGAACTACATAGCGAGACCCTGTTTCAAAAAAGGGAGGGGAATAATTAATGCTAAAGTAGCAAAGATTATCCCAGATTTTACCCAAGAAAAGATATTTATAAAATAGTTAATTTAGATTTTAATGTAGATTAAAAATTTACAGTAAACTATATCATGTTATTTCTGAAAGCTAGACCAGACACATAATGGGTATTCTTACATCTACCCCAACATATATATGTAATTTTATATTTTAATATAATTCTAAAATAATTTACATTACTCTTGAAAACATCTTGTTAAAATGATACCTGAATGACTTAACCAAAAAATATGGCTTATATTCAACTTATATTTAATTCTACTTAGAGCAAACAGCAAGACAGAAAACTTTCACTTAGGCTATGGATAATTCTTCTAAATGCATCAGTGGCAATCCCTTAGCCCTTTTACTCAGCAACACAAGAACGAAGTGGTTCACTTCTGGAAAGTCTCAGGCACTGCAGGTTTAGGTGATAACAGAGGGTAGGGTTGTGGCCTTGAGAGTAGAACAGGAGTCAATGAAAAGTGTAACAATGGACAGTCTGAGCCTCGCCTCCATCGTTATTCCTCAGACGTCACCCAGGTGAGAACATATACACAGAGCAAGAGTCAGGACACAAGTCCACTCGAACGGTTAGTTACTCAGTGACTAAAATATGAATAGACACCAGCTTTTTAAAGAAAACTAAATGTAAAGGCCAAAACAAACAGCAACTTGAAGAAAACATAGCTAAGCAAGGAAAAAAAAAACTTTATTCTGTAGAATAAAGTATGTCCATAAAAACAGAACAGCAAGCTAAGAAAAAACAACAGTAAGAGAAAAAAGAAAATTTCTGAAATTAAAATATGACAGATACCAAAAGGTTTAATAGAAAGCTTAGGAGATGAAGTTGAGAGCTCCTGGATGACAAAACAAACAAACAAAAAGCAACATGACAAAAAAACCAGCAAAGTATAAATAATTTAAAGAATAAACAGAGACAGATGTTTTGCAAATGGGAAAGGGACAAACAGATCAAGGGAAGTGGAAGAGAAGAGGAAGGAGGAAGAGCTCCGATGTGTGATATACATGTTATAACTTCCAATGATAATGTAATCGTTATCCCTATGTAAACATGTACCAATAAAAATTTTAAAACTTCAAGAGCAAATATACATATACATACAGACACAAACCAAACAATTAGACAAAGGAACTCAGGATAGGCTACTCAGTAGACCAATAATCAAGTGATATGATTCCTACAAATGAGAACAAAAAATAATATGAGTAATATAAGAAATATCAAAGAAATAACATAATAATTTTTTTTCACATTTCAGGCAGGTTTTTTTTAATTTTAAAAGTAAAAGAACACAAACACTAATGAACATACACACAGTAGCACAAGAACAGTACAAAAATCAAACTACAGATAAGGTGGCAGGGGATCAACAATGGTTGTTGTATTACACATTGGTGGCTTCAAAGTGTATACTCAGGACAATACAAATAGACATACAAGATTGATCAAACAACTTATCATCGATTGTTTCCCACATCAAAATCACATGAGACAATAGTGCAACCACATCAGCCATCCCGCACATACATACTTTCCTACACAGCTATCCCCCTTCCTCCTCTCCTTCCCTTCATCCCGATTCCTCTCTACCCTTGAGCAGTCTCCCTTCATACCTTCCGATCTATATTCTTACCTCCAGGTTCCTACACTAATGATGCTATATGCTGTTTGCACATGCACATCTGGTTTACCTCACTTATGAGTATGGTCTCTAATTGTGACCATTTGCCTATAAAAGCCCCTAGATTGTCTTTCTTCACAGCTGAATAATATTCCATTGTATAAAAATGCCACACCTTTTTAATCCAGTCCTCTGTGGATGGACATTTGGGTTGTTTCCATGATTTAGCTATTACAAATTGTGCTGCTATAAACATGGGTGCACATATATCACAGTGATATGATGTTTTCAGATCTTCTGGGAAAATACCCAGAAGGGGGATAGCTGAGTT
Source organism: Dinomys branickii (assembly GCA_004027595.1). NCBI lineage: Eukaryota > Metazoa > Chordata > Mammalia > Rodentia > Dinomyidae > Dinomys > Dinomys branickii. Next base: position 29,343 of record PVLD010006220.1, read on the forward strand.
GAGTGGGACCTCTAGACCTAGTTTGCTGAGGAATCTCCAAACCGATCTTCACAGTGGTTTCACCAGTCTGTGTTCCTACCAGCAGTGCAGCAGAGTTCCTATTTCTCCGGCTGACCAGCACTTGTTATTGGACGATTTCTTGATGCTGGCCAATCTTACTGGGGTGAGATGAAATCTCAATGTTGTTTTTATTTGCATTTCTCAAATGACTAAAGATGTAGAACA
>PVLD010006220.1:29667-102997 GCA_004027595.1 Dinomys branickii
TGCTGGTAATTTCTTTAGATGTGCAAAAACTTTTCAGTAAGATGAGGTACCAGTTATTGATTCTTTGAAGTGTTTCCCTTGCAGTTTGATTTTTGTTCATGAACTCTCTGCCTACTCCTATGTCTTCAAGGTTTTTTCCTACTTTCTCTTCCAATAGGTTTAGTGTTTCTGTTTTAATATTGAGATCTGTGATCCACTTTGACTTGAGTTTGGTGCATGGTGATAGACTTGGGTCTATTTTCAGTCTTCGGCAAGAGGTAAGCCAATTTTTCCAGCACCATTTATTGAAGAGGCTATCTTTTTTCCAGTGGGCTTGTTTGGCCCCTTTGTCAAAGACTAGGTGGCTGAGTGTGTTTGTGGTTGTGGCTGTATCTTGTAGTCTGTTCCATTGATCCTCAGGTCTGTTGAGCCAGTACCAGGTTGATTTTATTACAGTAGCTTTGTAGTATAATTTTAGATCAATTTTAGATCAGGGATTGTGATTCCACCTGACTTGACCTTGTGGCCCAGAATTGCTTTTGCTATTCTGGGTCTCTTCTGGTTCCAGATGAACTTAAGGCATGTTTTCTCTAGGTCTGTGAGGTATGTTGATGGTAGTTTAATGGGAATTGCATTGAATCTGTACAACAATTTTGGTAGTACGTCCATTTTCACAATGTTGGTTCTTCCTACCCAAGAGCAGGGAATGTTTTTCCATTTATTGAAATCCTCTTCAATCTCTTTTTTCAGAGTACTGCAGTTTTCATTAAATAGATCTTTTACCTCTTTTGTTAGATCAAAGAAATAACATAATAATGTTTTAAAAGCCCGAAAGGGTTCCACATAATGTTCAGTATAACAAATGAAAGTAAGTTACACCAAAGCACAACTCCATGAACTCTGAGAAAAAGTCTCTAATAGTTCGAAAATTACGAATGTAACAAGAAAGATTAAAAAATCAGGAGAAAGAAAATGATTACATTTTCAAACAGCAACCATGAAGCAAAAATAATACGCCAATCAAAGTATGTACAGTAGAAAAAGGGTTTGCACAGGTAGGATTTATGACGTGCCCTTTCTCAGTAATGCCCTGAAGAATGAACTCTAGTTAATTAATTAGGAAAAATAGAAAAAGGAAAAAAGCCCCACCCCAGTGTGAGTGAGCAGGTCTGTGCCAGGCACCCTGACACACCAAGAGTACAGCCAGCCATCAGCTCCAAGCAGATCTACATTTTCCTTTCCCTTAGCATGAGGAATAAACCAAGTGAGGACAAACCAACCAGCCTGATTCTGGATGATGACAAGGCCCAAGGAAAAAATGAAGCAACTAGACCCTGCTATTCCCTATACTAAATCCACTTGAGCACTTAATCCCAGCACTCAGGAGGCTAAGGCAGAAGGATTGCTTTGAGGCCAGCCTGGGCTACATTGTGAGTAGCAAGACCCTGTCTCAAAACCAAAGGGGGGAAAATGTCAAAACCAAACCAAAACCGAAAGAATAGAAAACAGTAACAACAAAAACAAAACCATAAGCCCTCAAGATAGGCAGAGAAAATCATGATTAGCTGGCTCACAAGAGAACAGATCTCGGAAAGAAACTGCTTATTTAAAAAATACAGGAATTTTTTTGACTGAATTCTTTTTGATTTTACTTTTTTTATTACACTAAAACCTTGGTTTGTGAGAATAATTTGTTCTGCTTGTAATCCAAAGCACTTGTATATCAAAGTGGGGGTGTGTGACATTTGGTGTGACATACTAGAATTGCAAGACATCACTAGTTTATCAAGTTAAAATTTCTTAGAAATGTGTGCTTGTCTGCAGAACATTCACAGACCAAGTTACTTGCAACCCAATGTTTGACTGTATTTTTACTGTTTATTTAAGTTTGTGGGGGAATTTGGGACCTCCTCCCTTTTTTGTTTTTTTCTTTCAGGATACTCTACATAGAAGATCCAAAATACACCAACAAATTCCTACAATAATTAATAAGTAAGTTCACTAATGTTGCAGGATACAAAATTAAAATGAAAAATGAATAGCATTCCATGAACTAACAATGAACCCACTGAGAAAGAAATTAGGAAGAAATGTTCACAATAACACCAAGAAAAATTAATATAATGTACTTAGGAATTAACCCAACTAAGGAAGTGAAAGCACACTATAATGAAAACTATACTACTTAAGAAAATCACAGAGGACATCAGAAAATGGAAAAATACCCCATTCCTAGATAGGGAAAAGCAATATAATGTACTTAAAATGGCCATATTTCTGAAAATGTTACATAGATTTAATGCAATTCCAATAAAACAAACAAACAGAATTCTTCACAAAGGCAGAGAGCAATCTTAAAACTAATATGGAATAAGAATAAAAGTGGAATTGTGAAAGAAATTCTGGGTAAAAAGAACAAAGTGGGAGGCATCACGATTTCTAGCTAGAAGTTATATCACAAAGTTTACAGAGATAAAAACATCATGGTACTGGCACAAAAACAGACATGAGGATATATGGAACACAATAAAGAATACAAAAATAACCCCAAACACATTTAACCATTTGGTGTTTGAAAAAGTGGCCAAAAATATCCACTGGAGAAAAGGGAGCTTCTTTAATAAATGGTGCTGGGAAAAATGACTACATGTGAAAGACTGAATCTAGATGTACACCTTTCACTATATACTGAACTAAAATAAAAATAAATCTAAATGTTAAAACAGAAACATTTAGCTTTCCAGAAGATAAAATAGGTAAAACACCTGAATTCATAGGCATAGGCAAGGACCTTTTGAACACAACCCCAGCTGCACAGGAAATAGTACCAAGAATCAACAAATGGGATATGAAATTTAAAAACTTATGCATAATAAAAGAAACAGCCAACAGAGTAAAAAGACAATCTACAAAATGGAAAAAAGTTCTTGTCCACTATTCCTCAGATAGATAACTCATCTCTAGAATATAGACACATCTCAAGAAAATATGACTTCCCCAAAAGAAAAGATCCAATCAAAAAGTGGGCAAGTGAAATAAATAGACATTTGACAGAAGTACAACTGATCAATAAATACAGGAAGAAATGCGAAACAATGCTGGATATTACAGAAAGGCAAATTAAAGTAACTAAGATTCCACCTTATTCCAGAAAGAATGGCCATCATCAAAAATCAAATAATAACAAATGCTGGTGAGCCTGTGAAGAAAAGGGAGCCCTTCTACACTGTTGGTGGGAATGTAAAGTAGTACAATCAATAGAAATTAGTATAGCAATCCTTCAAAAACTGAAACTACAAATTCCATTTGACCCAGTTATTTCCCTTCTGTGGATATTCCTGAAGGAGTTAAAAGATACCATGTTACAGTGATACATGCAAACCCATGTTTACAGCAGTACAATTCACAAGAGGTAAATCTTGGAAGCCATCTATATATCCATGAACAGATAATGGAGTTTATACCACTATACCTGGCTCCCACATAGGACTTTTTCTTTTATATATATATATATATTCCTTTCTTTTATACATATATATGTTTTCTTTTACACATATATATATATATACACACACACACACACACACACACACATATGAAAGTGAATAGTAAAACAAAGAAAATAGTAAAATATATCACAGACAAAAACAAAACAAAGCAAAAACATTAAAAATGATACAGGGTTTCAAAACAAAATGATAGGAATTAACAGTGGTTGTTGGTTGTTGTATTACATATTGTTATCGTCAACAAAGTTGCTCAGATTACCAGATGTATGAATGCAAGATTGATCAAACCATTAAGAATAAAAAAAAAAATAATCACAAAAACATTAGTGACAGTACAGTTTCACTAAACAAGATAGGAATTCAACAACAGTTGTTATATTACATATTGTCTTCAAATCAATTGTTCAGCTTATCAGAGATAAGCATGTAAAATTGGTCAAAATAAAAAAAAAATTTAAGCATTAGCTGTTTCTTTCAATAAACCAAACATCAGCAGTACAGTTATCCTAGCTGTTGTTCTATATACATATATGTATCTATATTTTGCCTTCTTTTTTTCTTTTTCTTCTTTCCATCATTATGGTTGTTCCCTCCTTTCAGCAATTTCTTTCCCTTTCACATTATCTATTATATGTTTTCAGTTTTATTTACTCTTTCAGGCTATTATACTGGGGAGACAATATGATGTTTACATATGTGGGCCCAATTTAGTTCACTTAAGAGTATGGTCTCTAGTTGCGTCCATTTACCTATAAAAACCTCGAGTTTATCTTTTTTACAGCTGAGTAATACTCCACTGTATAAAAATACCATATCTTTTTTATGCATTCCTCAGTTGATGGGTATTTGGATTGTTTCCAAGATTTAGCTATGACAAATTGCACTGCTATAAACATGGATGCACATATATTGCTATGGCATGATGTTTTTAATTCTTCTGGGAAAATACCCACAAGGGGAATAGCTGGGTTAAGTGGGACTTTTAATCCTGCTTTTGTGAGGAATCTCCACATTATACCACTACACCTGGCTCCCACATAGGTCTTTTTTAAAAGAGAGTTTCCTAATTAGGCCCTGACATTCTATATAATAATTCATTTTTTATGTGATTAGCAAGTAAATCAACTTAAAATATTGTTTTCATCATCTCTTTTCTACATAACAACCTGTAATAATACCCTTCATGCCATGGGATTGGGTTCACTGTATGACATTTATAATGGATCCTACTCTGTTCCGTTCTCATCATCCTAGACCGTAACACTCCAAAATGCATATTCCTCTTCTAGGAAAGCTTTCTGGCCCCTCTTCAGAACATGTTTTTTTACTGCCATCTCTTACAAATATCATGTCCCTCAAATTTGAACACCTTCACCTAAATTTTATTCACATTATGGTCAAGCTCAAATTCCATGACAGTCCGGAAGCTGCTGCTTTAGGTTGCATTTAACTTACATTCCTTATTTAGAAATTGTATTAGCTCAGAATTATGGGGTGCGGGTGAGGAGATCAACTGTAAAAAATGGAAAATAGGAACTACTATTTGGAACTTTTAAAATTTCAGATAATTTCAAAAGCTTGATTTGCATCCCTTCAAAATTAATCTTAATAACTCATCATCTATTGCCAATTTAAAAATTAGAACAGAGGTCAATGATACTTTCCCCACTGAAAACTATACTCTTTTCCCCAACATGCACAACGTGCTTAGCATGATGAATTTTCTGTGAGAGAACTGCTCCCCCATGCAGTCAACATGAGGGATGACTCCCAGGACATTCAGGAAAGTGTAGTAGGTCACAAGGGAATGAAAGGTGCTTATATTGTAACAGATCTGATTCCACTTAAATTTTGTTTTAGGAAATTGTTTGTCAACCTTAGTACTTTTGCTGTTCTTCCCAACAAATCACTTGCTGGCCATTCTTCCTAACTAGCTGTTTTTGTTTTACAACAGTAAAAGGCACTAAGACTGATTACAAAACCAACCCAAGTAGCATATTATTATACTGAAGACTACTACCAAAAAAAACCACTTGTACTTACTGTAAGGATATCCTTACTTTAGGTTTAAAATAGGGTGCATTCTGGTCTGCCAAAAAGACGATTAAATCATTTCCTAAAAGAAACAAATATATAATATCAGGGAAATGTTTCCTAGTAAAACATCTAACATTCAAACAGTTGTTACAAACTTTTTGGGAACTGTTGTCAACAAGAAAACTCTTATTCAATTCCAGTTCATCTGCGCTCTCAAGGATGGTTCCACCTATCTAATGGAACCGGACTCTAAAACATAAGCTTAATGTTTAAAGAAGTGGAGGAAAGATAACCACAGAAAAACACAGCTGACCAAGACAAAAGGAATCCAGTGAATTCAGCCAAGAGTGTGATTGGTAGACTTAAAAGAACCACATAAAAACATGCCTTAAAACTCAACTATACTGTCAAAGGCAAGAGGTCTTGAGTTCAACCCATAGAGTTCCCAACAAAAGCAAGGACATAAAAACATTACAATATATTGTACTACATATCAAGCCTCATGTTCTCCAACCCCAGCCTTGCTCTCACTATTGTAAGGCTATTTAATTCACCAGACACATTCATCACACCTAGGATGCAGGACCTCCCACTGTAGGATTCGGACAGGGGATGAGGACATGATCAAACAATGTAAGCACAAAAAGTTGATTCCTCTAAGAACGTGTACTCCTATGTTTCTTATAAAATTATCTTCCAAGTCCATGCTTTATTGGAGCTGAATTAACATTCACTGGGACAGAGTTTTAAAATTGTTTAATCTAACACAGGATATATGTGAAGTCAAGGAGCAGGTCTATCTGGTTTGGATGGTGTAGACTCAGGTCTGGCACCTTTCTTCTGAAATGGGGCGTCATTAAAAGGTGGGCAAAATATTCAGAGGCCACACGAAGTTCTGGGATTCTGCTACAGTCTTCAAAAAGTCTGGATTCTGTCTGTCAAGTTCTGTATCAGCTCATTTCCTCCTTTCACAGTCTTGACCTTTAAGCAACAAGTGCCTTTGTGTGTACCAAAGAATGCCAAGATCCCCTCTAATGTTCACTGTCAGCATGAAGATTTACAAAACGTTCTTAGTGATGGATAAAGTAAATAACTTCCAAAGAATCACACGTTGGCAAAGAAAGTTCTGAAAGACTAGGGTGGTGACTAAGGTGAGAAGTCAGGTGCACAACACAGACTAAACAGCTGAGGAGGTGAAGTTGTAGTCTGAGAACACTTTCCCCAAGGAGGCACTGGGTTTGCCAGTGGTTCCTGGAAAGTGCTTCTAGGAGCCGTGGACTGTTTGGGTCTTAGGAATCACAGTACTGTACTTCAAAGAAAACTGAGAAAAGGATGTGTGGGTGAATTAGATAAATGGGTAGGCAAGGAAAAGTCCCGTACTAGAGGAATCTGCCAAGTTCCATTTAATGTTCATCCAATTCGAAGAAAGATTTAAGCAAAAGGAAATGAGGGGGCCTAGAGAGAGGTTGAGGCCAAGTACAAAGATTCCTGGGAATCAGAAAGGACTTTGGGTGAAAAGAAATCTCCCCGAGAGGGTACTACGTGGGTGAAAGTCGAAAGCTCTCAGAATGCATGCATGCATGCATGCATGAATGAATGAATAAATAAATAAATAAAACAGCAACAAAACCCCAGACAAATACTATTGTGTCGGCAAGGGTTTCTGGGACAGGTTAAATTGTGGGGTAACTGGATCAGGACCTGGAGTTGGAATAGGATGTTGGAGATAAAGGCCACAGGGCTGGGAGATGGGCTGGGCAAGGCGAGAGGATTAGCCCTCCGTAGAAGGGGCCTGGGGAGCACCGGGAAGGGCACACCGACAGCGGACAGAGGGAGGGGCCGGCGAGCACTGACTTTCCCGCAGCACGAAGAGGTCCGTCTGCTTGTCCGAGTTGAGGTCCCCGAAGGCCGCCAGGGTGCCCCAAGCCTCAGCCCTGAAGAGCTCGGCCGTGACGTTCTGCAGCGCCCGCGCGGGGGCCAGCCCGGCTCCCAGCAGCGCGAGCCCCCACAGAAGCCGCCCCAGGAGCGCCCAGGAGCTCTGCAGCCCGCCCGCCGCCGCCATGGCAGCCCCTCGGCCCGCCCGCGGCCCGTCGCCGCGCTTGACGGCAACCGCAAAGCACCGCACGGCCGGCGACAGGGAACGCACGCAGCCCCGAGGCGCGTTCGAGCCGGCCGCAGCGGAAGCCGCCTCACACTGCCCTGGGGAAGACCCTCTGAGGACCGGGAGGGCGTGGAGCGGGGCCGAGGCGCTCGTCGCGCTCACTTCCGGCCGGCGCGCCTCCCGACAGTGTCGCGCGCGGGGGCGGGGCCGGGCGGCGGCGGCGCTGACAAGAGGCCCGGGGGGCGGGGCGGGGCCAGGCGGCGGCCGGACGGCCATGGCGGGGGCGGCCGGGCTCGTGGCCGATGTGACCTGGAAGGTCCTGGAGCGAAGAGCCCGGAACAAGCGCTCAGGTTTGGCTGGCTGGGGCGCCGACCGCACCCCGCACAGCGGGCGGTGCTTCCCCTCGAGCGCCTCGGGAGGGAGGCAGGTGGGGTCGGTCGTGGTCACAAACCGAGGTCCCCGGAGTTTCTCTTTGGGAAGCAGGCGGCGGCCCAACCTTGCACCTGACACCCGCTTCCCTCAGAAGCACAACAAAGCAAAACAAAACAAACATCGTTAAGTGCTTGTCTCAACCCCATGTTCTGTGTCTGTCCCCCAGTCATAGGAAAGTAATGACTTCTGGAATCCCCCCACCCCACCCCTAGGGATCAGGCGGTGACAGGTCTCAGAGGAGGAAGTGTGCCCTCCCAAGTGTGTTCCTCCGTTACACTCCCTTCAGATGCAGGAAAGAGGGGGCCCTGACGCCCGAGAGCCGGGGTCTGCCTTTTGCCTGATTTCATGAGTCCTACATCCCCCACTAGTGCGGAGGCTGAGCCTGTGTGGCAGATGCTGAGGGAGCAGCGCTTCAGCCCCCAAAGAAAGTCAGGTGGGACATGGTCAGGGTTCGGGACTGAGCGGGCTCCTTTTCTTGGCTAAAGGCCCTGGGACCTGTAGTTTCCAGTTGTGGTTTTCAAGTCCAAGGCCAAAGAGGTCAAGAGATGCCAACAAGTGTCAGTTCAAGTGTCAGGTGGCCTGAGCTGACTCGCCGAAAGTGCGAAGTCATGACTTTAAAGTTAGCACTTGAGGCTGATACCTCCCCTGACAGCTGTGGTGAAAACTTCCCTTATTTCTGGCTGGCTGGATATAATTTTGAGCAAAACATATGCCAGTAAACAGTGGAGATGGTGGAAAGACAAACCTTCAATCGAGGGCCTTTTCGTTTTAAAGGACTGATGAGTATATGTCATTATTAGATGGTGTGAAAAGCATTACCTAGGAAAGTTAACTCTGTTTGCATTTTCCCCTCTTCACTACTATGCCCCCATTGCCTTTTGGGCTTATTTGTTTTTAGTTAAAATTTTTAGTTATGTATTGTTGTTCTCACTTTAAAAAATGTTATAGAAAGTATCTTATTTCATAAACCATTTTGTCGCCAAATCTGTTTTTAAACTTGAAAGTTCTGTGCTTATTTACTTGGGTTTGTAGTAAAACTCCCACCTACAAAGTATGGCAGAAATTTTTAAAAAGTAGTCCTTAGTACATTTTAGTACAGTTCCTTAAAATAGTCATGTGTTTTTGTTCGCTACTAATGTGGGTACCTAGGCTATGAAAAATATTATTGGATTATGTCTGGACAAAGAGAATAACCAGTTTTTCTTACAGGAAACTGAACACTGCCCCCAAAATGTAATTTATTCTTTTCTTTTAATAAGAACAGTTCATTGTCTTCACCAATCTTTATTTTGTCTCCTCTTAAACACATACCATAATAGTAATAATCCTTGAAAACTTTTCTTAACTGGAAAAAATTGAAGTTTTATTTAACTGTTGTTAAACTGCAGTTACTTAAATTGTTTCATGTACAAAGTAGTTGGATGGATAGCATCAAGGTTGGATGTTCCTATGTGTTTTTATATCGTAGTGAAGAGAGATACCAGTTGAAGCCAGTCCATTAAATTTGTAGTTGTTTGAGGTTTCAGGTTTGAGATTTCTTCTAACTCTATCAAATACAGATGATAAAGGTTCTTAAGTGAATCATTTACTTTTGTTATTAAAAACATTTAACTTGATCCTGTTTCTGACTTTAGATGAATATATAAACAGAGCTTTGAATCTTGAACTAACCTACCCCTGGTATAGATTCCTTTGTGGAGTTCTAAGCATTGTTACATAGTAGCATAATTACTTTGCAATAAAGAATGCTACTCTTATGTTTAATAGTTATTGTATTTTCTGCCTCATCTGTATGAGCAAATGTAATTTATCAAACAAAGGAAATCAGATTTTCAAATCATATGAGAATAAATTACATAATGATCCTCAATTATTGCCTTTTGTTGCATAGTGCATCATGTTAATAACTGCTCACGCTGCTTTCAATTAATCTAATGCTGATTGCTTCTAACTTTCACTAAACAGTTTTAAGATTGCTGTAGTTTAGCCTGGGATGCTTATGATTAGAGTCAACATTTTGAAATGGCCAACTCACGTGATGTGGTCGTCTCCTCTCCGCCTGCTTTCTTAAGGTCTGGTAAGTGTATGGACCCCAAAAGGGTCACTTAGTAATTTTAAATACCTTTTGTTTCTGAAAGCTAATGACATCCTATGGTACTATATGCCTGCATGATGTCATTTTGATTTTATTTCTCTGGTTGGCCCATGCCTGAACATTTCAGCTAGTATTAGGCTTAAGTTTACATTGTATTTTGAATGTGGTGCTATGCTGTTTTGCCTTGTGGAGCATAGGCCATCAGGGGGAAGGTTCTGCCTTGACTCCTGCAAGTTGTATGGCCAAGGTAGTTCCTTAATGTCTGGGAACCTCAACTCTTATAAATTGGAATTTTTGGGTCAACATCCCACCCACCTACTCATTGTTTTTTAGACATTTCCATAGACAGGAAGCAATTTGTCTCCTTTCCTGAGACTGTTGTATCTCAAAACTTTGTATTCTGCACTACACACATGGTTTCTTGGTGTAGGGCTGGAGAAGCTTGTGTGGCAGCTGTTAGACTATTATTTGATGTACCCTTGAGAGAGGTGGGTGAAACTTGGGGAATCAGCTCTCCAGAGGAATTCACAGTAGTTTCAAAACAATTTTGAGATAATTTTTGGCTCTAAGAACAACATTGTATGTATTTCCTTTAGGAACTCAGGCCTTTAGATATGTTCATTTTACATTACAGAAGAAGAAACAGACTTTGTTAAGAAACAAGCTTTGTTAAACATGGCTGAAATGTAGACTGAAATCTTGAGGGTCCTTTTCTGTCAGTTTGGAGTTATTGTAAGGCAATGAACATGTAATGTGTCAGAAACTGTTGGAGTTTTTCCACAAAAGGCTGCTTTGTCTTTATGGTTCTTAAGTAGGATATTCAATAATGAAGCCAGCTGAACTCTACAAACTGGAAACTATTTGGCTTCACAAGAACCATTCAGAACGGTACTCTCTTTCACTTACAATTATAGTCCTAGTTTGGAAGATAGAGGAGGAAAGTTCAGTTTAAGCCTGAATCAATCAAACATGAAAGATCAAAGCTTGTACTTAAGGAACAAAAATCATTCTTGTATTTGCTAACTGACAGAATGTTTTAATATCAATTGATTTTTTAAATTTTGTTTTTCAACTAAAAGTACAAGAGGACATATATTTTTCTACTGTGTTTTTATTATAAGCAGCTAAGTTAGATAGAAATTAATATGCAGTCAGAAAAGGACTGGGCTCTCAAGGACGTCAGCAGAAAAAGACATCAGAATTGTAGATGGAGGGGCATCTGTGGAAGGCCAGGCCTCAAGATAAAGATGCAGTGGTCAGACCTACACACCACCTTAAGGGATAAGCAATAAATTGGGATTCTACTGTAATTGGTATTAGCTGGTCCGGTAAAGTCCAGATAGACAACAGTCACCCACCCAGATGGGTGACCAGAACTTCCAGACCCCTTTGTTTCCCAAAATGCCTTTGTTCTTTTTATGTACCCTTGCTATGTGACCTGCTTTCCTACTGGGAAGCTATACTTGCAATTTTATTGGTTGATTATAGTTTGACTCACATTGTCCTTTCCTTGTTATTTTTATACCCACCTCATTATTTTGCTCTATAAAACATTCTTAGAAGTGGCCTCAGTGGCAACTCACTTTTGGGTTCCCTCCAGTCTCTCAGAATCTAGTTCTCTCAGTAAGTTTTTCCTGCTGTTCACCTCTGTTGTTCCTTAGAATTCATTCTTCGCTTTCAGGGGACACACACTTGGTGTATCAGACGTCTAGCAGGGTGAGAGCTATATTTTCCTCTACATCATTTTTGTTTTAAGTATCGGTCTCTTATTTTCTATCTTGGCTTCTCTATTAAGAGTTGTGATGTGTTTGTAGCACTAGGAATCATTCAGTAGTAAGCAGGAAATAGAACGCTAAATATAGGATTTTATGCATCAATAATCATGAAAATTTCCAAACTCAAGAATTATACTTCAACATTATATGGAGTGTTTGAAGGCAATATATAAAAAACTTTTCCCCTATCATCTTACTAAATTAAAATCAAATGTACCAAGAAACTAAACTGAGAAATACCAAACTGCAATCTTATGATCCATGTAAAAGATTGATTCTTTATCAATTACTTCTACATTTTTGGAGGAATTCCTCTATCCAAAACTTGAGAGTTTCACTGAGGTGGGTCTCATCACGGTGAAATAAGATCCCCGAGGGTGAAACAAGGAATTTAACCCTCCCTTTTAAAATAAGTTTGTAGGTTCTCTGGCTCCCATTAGGGAAAAAGAATTTTCAGTAAAAGAAGCATAGGAAGTGTTTATCACAGATAGATAAAGAGCACATTCAGACCTGAGGGCACATTGAAAGACTGTCTTCAGGATAAGTGTTTTAGGATGCATATTCTCAGTATTTGCCAGGTTATAGTACAGGCCACCTGTATGTGTTTGCAGTAGACATATGTTGAAGTTAAGACTCATTGTCTCCAAAACAGGTGCTTTTTGGGCTGAAGGAAAGGGCAATTGGCAGGTGAGTGGGGGAGGAGTGTCACATGCTAGGGTGGCCTCTAGAAGTAGAAGACCTTGTCTGAAGCCACAGTTTTTTTAAAAAGTACAATTTAAAAATCTTTATTTCCTTGTCTCCTTTCTATCTAGTTTTATTTTTTTCTATCCTATCTCATCTCACCCTCCCCTCCTCATTATTATGGTCTCTTATTCTTAGGGGGTTGCAGAGGGTCAAAGTTCTACACTCAGTAACTGCTTGAGGCTGAGGAGGGGCCTTGATCCTGCCTAGCCAGAACCTGAAAGACTTGTCCTGACCAATTTGTAGAAGACAGGAATACTGGGTTCCATCTTTTGAAGAACCATCACTGTTTGATAGAAAAAGAGAGCAAGGACATATGAGACATTAGCCCACAACAACAATGAATTATGCAATGGATAAGAATTTCAGTGCCCAGTATCATAGCAAGAAAAATGAGGACGTTTTCCCACCACTTATTCTGGGGAACCAGGATTCCAGCCAGTCATTAAAGCCCGTGGCCAGGTCTGCCATTGCACTGATTTGTGAATGTAGCTCATGCCATGCAGGGACACACATTTGCAGTTTTGTCAGGAATGTACATGCTCCAGTTTAATAATGGCACACGTTCCCCCTTCTGCTGCTGTTAGAATCTCTAGGGCCATTTGATTTTGTAAAAGAGCTTTTTTCATCAAAAGTATAATGAAACACCTAAAACTTTCATCTGCTAAAATAAATACTTCAAGTAGTTTGCATGTGTAATTAATACTAATTTGAAAATACTACATTTATGTCAGGAATGATTTCCTTTCCCTTATTGTAGTTCCTTGGACAGTATTATTATAAGAGTATTTATTGCATGCTTTCATTTAATAACCATTTTAACCACAGTTGAGCTGTTTACTAGTATTTTTAGCTAGAAACTACTCAATATCCCTCCCCTTCAATTGAGACAAGTATCTTGATTTTGGAAAATTAGTTTCCAGCATACCTGATTGTTTTATGTATTTTAACCCTCCTTAATTCTTCTGGGTATGTTTCTACTTTCTGTTTTTTTCCCTTTGTTTCTACTCTTTATCAAATTTAGTGTGAGTCCCGCATTTTTATTTCTGTGTGCCTACTTGAGTTGTGCTCTGACTACTAATGTGTCAGTATGTGCTGTGGTTTAAAGTAGTTTGTTTTGACTGCCTAAATTGAAAGAGAGATCTTGATATCCAAGTTTTTCTTTAAAGAACCTTAGGGAGAAAATGAAAGTACCTTGGAGTAAAATGTATAAAATAATGAATTTATAAAAAAATCAATAACCAAAAGAAAATAAATAATACTAGAGAAGGAATGTAGTATCAAATACCTCAGATTGTTTCCATTTTTCTCATGTGGCTGTTGTAGTGTACAGTTTATTAGATTAACAGAGTTGACTAACTGAAACAATTGCCCTGTTATTAACATTCAATTGTTTGGAATGATTATACCATATTTTGATGAGAAAAGATGATGTGATACTTTTGCTTTTGTTCTCAAAAGATAACACAATTTAAGAAATTGTTACTTTTAAAATGAATCCTCGCCTTTGGTCTGTTTTGTGTCCTTAAGTTTATCAGCATTGGATAAGTGGGTTTCAACCTGTGACTTGAGCTTTACCTTATTTTTATCTTAGGTTTTTTAATTAATTTTCTTGTATTAATTTCTTTTATTAATTTTCTTTGATTGGTATCAGTACCTGGTAAAATTTTGTTGTATGTTATCACTAAACTCAATGTTTTATTTTATATATTTGATACTTTTTTTAAAGGCATTTATGTATCCTACGTTTTCAGACTAATTTAATAGTTAGCTAACCAGATAGATTCTTGTGGCTTGAAAAGACTGTCAGCTTGAGGATCCTGTCTCACTGTTTCAAATTGTAACCAGATATTCACATTGTCCATTCCTTTTCCTCTTGCTGTTTTTTGTTTTTGTTTTTCTTTGTTTATTTTATTTTTTTGGTATTTCACAACTGGAGGAAGAGAACTGTTAGAATTCCTGGTTGGATCCAGATGCCCACTGAGTATATGCTGAGCATCTGAAGTGTAGCCTGGCCCTGAATGGAACCCTTTTTTCCTGGTCTTATTCTTTTCCCAAGCATATTCCCCCTCATGGTATTCTCTGCCTTGGTAAACTAAATCATTATTCTTCTAGTTGCTCCAGCTAAAAAGCTAGGGATTATGTCTCTTTTTCTCACCACTTGTATTCAGTTCATCTGTAAATCTTTTCTACTATACCTGTAAAATGTGTGCCAAATCTTTGTTTTCTCCAGCTTCTGTAGTTCAGGCCACTTTAATTTATGATCTAGCCTACTAAAATAGCCCCATTTCCTTGTCTCCAGGTGCTTACCTCACTGCATGCTGTTTTTCACCCCATCGGTGAGAATGCTTGTAAAAATGTAAATCAAATCATGTTATTTTCTTGCTTGAAATCTTCTCACTGGAACCCTACCTTACCTTAGCACAAAATTCACAGTCATTTCTCTTGGTGACAGAGCCTCAGCACTTGCCTACTTCTCCGACCTCCTTTAGGGTTGTTCTACCTCAGCTGCTTGCTAGTATTGTGGCTCACTTTGGATCCTTAGTGACAGTCTCATTTTCAGTTTAGCTCTCTCTGGTAGCTCTTTTCTCTGCCTGGGACTCTCTTTGTATTGCTTTTTGGGCAACTTATTTCTTGATTGTGTTTTTAGTTCTCATCAGAAACTTAGGGTCTTTCAAAAGAAAGGCCTTTTCTAGTCATTCAGTGTAAGTGGCCCCCAGACATATCACTCCTTTGTTAATTCTCTGGAGCGTATTTCTTGCTTTTTGGTACATTTTCCTTCATACCTTTCCTGTCTGTCTCCATCCACTAGAGCTATATGAAAACACAGACACATCCGTCTTTTCTTACTACTTTGTTCCTACAGCCTATAATAACTGTTCAGTAAATCATAATGGTTAGAAAATCCTATTATTTTCACACATAAGTTCTCATTGCCCCTTTGGAGAGACATTATCATAATATGGTTATCATATTGACTTTAGTTATTGGGCTCAAATACCAGTACTGATACTTAAAAACTGTGTGAAACACTTTTGCATGTAATGTTTCTCATTGTGCAATAAATAGAAGTATACATACCCATATTTTGTGTGTGAAGATCAAATAGTGTGTATGAAATACTGGTAGTGGTAGTGGTACTAATACTAATAATAACGATTATCATGTTGATGATGACAGCTATGACATTCATTTAAACAACCAATTTTTGTTTAATATTTACAGTATTATGTGACAAGTAGTGTCTAAGCAGTTTACATTTAAATCTCCTAATTCTATATTGTAAGTAACATTGTTTTCCTCTTTTGAAAACCATCAAACAGAAGTGTAAAGTATTTCATGTAAGTTACTCAACTAATGAGCAGTAGAGCTAGGATACAAACTCTGGAAGAGCCTCTGCTCCAAGCCCTGAGGCCTTACCTAGCTTCATTATTCATCATGCCTGCTTCTCCATAAGTAAATGGCAGTCATTACTATTTGCATCTTGTTCACTGTTGTTCTCTCATTCATTTCATATTAATGTGAACTGGAACTATGTGATGTCATAAGAAGTTTGTAATACAGATGCTCCTCGACTCGTGATGGGATTATATCTTAATAAACTCATCATAATTTGAAAATGTTGTAAATCAAAATGCATTTAATACAACTAAACAGAACATCATACCTTATTGACATCTACCTAAAATGTACAAAACCCCTGAGCCTACAGTTGGGCAGCACCCTGTAACACAAAGCCTATTTTATGGTAAATATGTCATGTCATTTATTGAACACCTGTATGTGAGACATACTGGTAACTCAGGAGATTATGTGTTGTTCGCTGTGATTGAGTGGCTGACTGGTAGCAGTGCTACCCAGCATCGTGAGTATGGTAGCCAGTGTGCTATCCTGTGAAAGGGTCAAAATTCAAAAGCTGAGGTATGACTGCTACTGCTTATGGCTTTTGTACCATTGTAAAGTTAAAAAATTATAAATTGAAGCACTGTAAATCAGGGATTTTAGAGAGCTGATAGCCTCGTGGAACTTTCTGCAGAGCTCAAGGTGACCAGTGTTTTTTTCTTCCAGTTTCTAAATTGACAGATAATAGAATTTGATATATTTATACAAATTATAATGATCAATTGAGTACAAACACTGCTCGTTTAATGTCTGTCAAGTTCAGTTCCTGTGACTAGGTCACTAAATGAATTGGTCACTAAAAACTTTTTGCTGGATTTTTATGTTACTGTTTGTTCTGTTATATATGTGTGTGTGTGTGTGTGTGTGTGTGTGTATAAGTGTGTGTGTATTTCATTTGTTGTTTTACCAACAATGTTGTGACTTCTTGGTCCTTTAAAAATTATTTTTCATTTCTTAATTTCATAGCTTTTATTCATTTTTTACAAGCTGAGGAAGTTGATTGTTTTGAGGAAGTTGGTTTCTTTAGAAAACTGATATGATACCTAGATATTAAGTGACTTTTAGAAAGACATACAGAAAATCTTGTTGCATACACAAAAGAAATTGGCTATTTTTATAGGTTTTGATATGTTACATTCTCATTTCTTCATTTTAGTTTTTCAAAATAGCACACATCATTAGTTTTAAATTTGTTTAAAATTTTACTATAATTATTAGTGAATATTAATTATATGGATTAATGGGATTTGCTGTTATGGTTCCATGCTTGAATGTATTGTGTGTTGATCATGACTAGCTACCCTTCTTCCAGCCTCTCCCCACTTCTTCTCTGACTCTTAACCTTGACCCTCATTCCCAGTTTCTAACGGTTCCTCTTCTGCTTTCAGGTTATCTTTTATTGTTTCCACACATGAGAGAAAATATGTAATATCTTTCATCTAGTTCTGGCTCATTTTGCCTAATATGATGTCCTCCAGTTCCATCTATTTACCTGTAGTACATGGGATTTCACGCTTTATGGCTGAATACTATTATATATAATTTTCTTTTTATCCATTCACTGTACTGCTTGGTATAGTACTCTTAAAACCAATTAATGATGAGTATTGAGGTACTACTATGTAGAAAAGCTAGTAGATCTTTATATGTTCATCTTGTGTCCTATTACTTCACTGAATTTGTTCATCAATGTGGTCAGCACCTAGGCTAATTCTGTATCTTGGCTACTGTGGGTAGTGTGGCAATAAAGATGGTTTGCTGGTATTATTTTTATATGCTGATTTAATTTCTTTCAAATAAATAGCAAGGAGTGGGATAGCTGGATCATTTGGTAGTTCTATTTTTTTGTTTTTTTGAGGACCTCATACAGTTTTCCATAGGGGCTATACTAATTTATATTCTCATCAAAAGTGGATATTGGTTGATATTTATGCACATCCTTGCCAATATTTAGATTTTTGCTTTCTTCTTTTCTCCCCTTCTTTACTTTCTTCTCCTTTGTTCCCCTCTCCTGCCCTCCTGTCCTTTCATTCTAATTGGGGTGAGTTGGAATCTCAATTTAGCTTGAATTTTCATTTCCCTGGAGCTAAACAGATTGAGAATTTTTTTCATATATATATTATTGGTCATTTACATGTCTTCTTTTGAGAAGTATGTATTCAGATCATTTGCCCATTTTTATATTTGGTTACTTTTGGTGCTGCATTTTCTTAGGTTCTTTGTACGTTCTGAATATTAATCCTCTGTCAGATGAATAGCTGACAAAGATTTTCTTTTATTCTTTTTTCAATGTTCACTCTATTGATTGCTTCCTTTGCCTTGCCTTTTGATTTAATATAATCCCATTTTTTATTACTTTTGTTTCCCATGCTGTTGGATTCCTATCCAAGAAGTCATTGCTTATGCCAGTATCTTGAAATATTTTCTCTCTTATCCTTTAGAAGTTTTAGAGTGTTAAGTGTTATATTAAGATCTTTTGTATATTTTGAGCTGATTTTTGTACAGTGTGAGGGATAGGCATTAAATTTCAGTCTTCTAAATGTGGCTATTCAGTTTTCCCAGCCCCGTTTTATGAAGAGGCTGGCCCTTCTCCGGTGCATATTTTTGGTACTTCTGTCATGAATCAGTTGACTGAATACATGTGGATTTATTGCTTGGTTCTCTATTCTGTTCCGTTGGTCAGTCCTTTGTATGCCAGTACTTGTTATTTGGGTCCTACAGTTCTATAGTGTATCTGTAGTATAGCCTGACTCTGTTTGCTCAAGACTGCTTGGTTATTTAGGGTCTTTTGTGCTTCTGTTATGAGTGTTAGATTTGTTTTTCCTACTTGTAAGAAGTATGTTACTAGTATTTTGGTGGTGATTACATTGAATTTACATTGAATTTCTAGATTTCTTTTTGGACAGTATAGAGATTTTAACAATATTAATTCTCCTAATCTGTAAACATAGGTGTCTTTGCACTTCTCAGTCTTCAACTTCTTTCCTCAGTGCTTTGTTATTTTCACTGCAGAGGTCTTTTACATCCTGACATTCCCAACGTGCGTGCGTGCGTGCGTGCGTGCGTGTTTATGTCTATTGCATATGCAATTGCTTTGTTGATTTCTTCTTTCTCAGCAAGTTCCTGGCAGGTGTACACCTTAGAACTAGATAGCTTTTAAACTTGTCAGATGTGGTACTGAACACACCTTTTTTCTCAGTACTTGGTTTTTTGGTAGTTGAAATGCTAGCTAGAACTTTTGGTGTCAGTTGCCTAGTAGTAGCTCACTATCCTTTCCAACCAAAACAGTTTGTTTGGTACAATACTCCTGAAACCAATTAATGATGAGTACTAAGGTACTACTATGTAGAAAAGCTGCCAATTTTTATGTGTTGATTGTGTGTCCTGTTACTTTACTGAATTTGTTTATCAGTTCTCATAGTACTTTGGTGTAGTCTTAAGATTTTTCTATGTATAGAATTATATCATCTGCAAATGAGTAATTTGACTTTTCCCATTGCTATCTGTATGCCTTTTATTTCTTTCTCTTGCCTAACTGGTCTGGGTAAAATTTCTATTACTATTTTGAATAGAAGCAGTGAGAGTGGACATCCTTGTGTTGTTCCTGATCTTTAGGAAATGTTTTTAATTATTTACTATTATATTGGTGACTATGGGTTTGTCATATATATCCTGTATTGTGTTGAAATATAGTTCTTTTGTGTCTAATTACTTCAGGGTTTTTATCAGAAAGATGTTGAATTTTATCAAAATGTTTTGCATATATTGAGATGATCATGTTATTTTTATTCGTGATTCTATTTGTGTGCTGTTACATTTATTGATTTGTATGCATTGAACCATCCTTGCATTTATGGATGAAACCAACTTGATAATGGTATTTGACCTTTTTAATGTGATACTGAATTCACTTTTCAATTATTTTACTGATGATTTTTGCATGTAAAATTTTAATCAGCTTTTATTTTACTCTGTTATCAGTAATCTCACCATTTACCTAGCCCTCCTTTTTGGCCACGTAAGATTTGAGTTATTAAGGCTGAGGATGTAGCTCAGTGATAAGGTGCATATCTACCCTATACAAGGCCTCTGGGCTTGATCCTCACCACCACAAAAAAAACAAAACAAAACAAAACAAAACAAAAGAAGAAAAAGAAGGAGGGGGAGGGGGACAAGGAATGGGAGGAGATTAAGATTCAAATCTTATTCTTTAGGACTTTAATTTGGAAATAGATAGCCTTGATTGTAGAGGTGAACATTCATGCTATTTGGATTATAGAAGAAGTCTTACTGTACAAGATGTAAGTAGATATTAGGTGAAACATGCACAGGTTGTGTAATTTGGCAGTTGAATTTTTGCTAATTCTTTATCGTACATATTTTAGCTTCCTGGTGTGTTTTGAATATATTACTCATACCAGGTGTTTATCTTATTATTCTTACTATATTTCTTTTTTCTTTCAGCGGTTATTACTGAAGAAATTTCTACATATTTGAATAAATTTTTTACATTAACTTTGTAGGTTTGGTTGCAAATAACTGATGGCTAGAGTTATTAAATCGTCAGTATGTTCAAAAGAATGAATAAACCTCACTTTTGGTTTCTGTCAGTGGGCTGTTTTTTGCATACGGTTTTCACATATAGTGCAGCTTGTTGTTGATTTGTATTTTATGTTCGCATCTGAACTTCTACTGGCTTTTGATTCAGGATGATTGTAGTCTCTTCCTTTTACCCCACCCCCCTGGCTTCTGAATGTTTCCTTCATGAATTTTCGTCTGTGCATCCAAATGCCAGTTGTGCCTGCAAACTCTCGAAAGTTAAGGGAATTAGATTAAACCTCTGAATTTGCTGTCATCTCCTATTTTAAATGTTTGATACAAGGATTTACTGATATATTTTAAAGGTGGACGTTCTGGTACATCTGAAGTAGTAGTCAGCCTGTTTGTTTTATTTAACTTGTTTTCTTACTTAATTTCTGTTTTCTGCCAATAGTTGATTCAGATTTTCCTGAGAGATCTCTTAATAAAGGTGGCCTTAATATCTCTTTTCTTCTTAAGAAAAAAATATTTAATACATTTCAAATAATAGAGCATCCTATGACTAAGCAATTCCAAAGCAGGTAGCGCTACTAGACTTGGACTAATGTTGTACTACTATACATTTGGTTGGGTGAATTCATCTGGAAATTTGAATTGAGAAGCCTAGAGCTCCGGAGAAAATGAACTCTGTATTTTGAGGCTTTGCCAAGTATAAGAAAGAGTTAAGTTTCATTGGTTGACATTTTTCTTAACTTAGTAAACTTTCATGATTTAAAGTGACATTTAAAAATATGTCTTATTTTAAAACTGTTATATAAACATATTTTTAATTGGTATTGTGGTGACGATTAATAGAGAATATTAATCATTCATTGTTGATGTTCTTTGTGCCTTGACTATTTTTTCTATTCAAATTAAACAATTTTAAAATATGGCTCATATAAACATGTAGATTTTCAAATGTAAGGTCTTTACCTTTTATTTCGGGTTAAACAGCTTTTAAATGGCCCAGTGATACCAAAGCAGTTTCTGTGTTAAATATTTTTCATGTAGAGGTATTAAAATAAAACTTTAGTTTTTAGTTTACATATTTATGAAGATAATTATCTTTGTTATGTGGAATCTAGTCATATGAGTTTTTAGCTGTTGTTTGTATCAATTCAGGAATCCCTTGTTTGGTTGTGTTCTTTTTATGGAACTATAAAATGAAGCCCAGTTAATTTATTATACCCACTTAGTCCCAATTCTTAATATGTTTGTAGCTTTGATAATAATCATTTCCTCAGTGAAATGAATGCTCTGTTGGTATTTTTCCTACGTACAGACCAAATTTAAGCCTTTCTTATCTCTCCTGTAAGGTATTTCTTGAGTATTTCCTCCCCTTTGTATCTCTGCTATTAGTGTCTTAATTCAAGGGTCTTGGATGACTGTTTTGACTCTTGTGCCCAGAGTTCAGCCCCTTTTTAGCAGTCAGGGGCTAACAGGTTCACATTTCTACAGCTAACAGGTTCGTATTTCTGAAGTTTAGATCATTCGACATTCCAGTGGCTCTCCATTATCCAACATCATTGTGTAATGAGTTTTGCTTTCCTTGTAGTGAAAATGGAAGAAATCGCATAGATTATTTGTCCATATTATTATATGAAAAGTAATCTGTTGCATGTTTATTCTTTCACTAAAAGAAAATCAACACTATTTAATCTGATACACTTAGTCACAGTGTAGATTTTACCCAAGATGTCTAGGAATTTGATCTTGACATTTAAATATAAGGAATCTTTTATTGAAAGAGAGTAAAGTAGTATCCTTCTAACTGAAGTAGGGGAAAATATATCATCCTAAGTCTTGCCATCTAGAGTAAGTTCAATTTTTTTTTTTCAAAATACTGTATAAAATCTATTTCTGGAAGAATCTTAGTGCTAAATGACACACTAAAGAAAAATCTGTATTTTCATGTTAGACCTGTTTAGAGCTTAGCAGTTAGAATATGTTTAACTTATATAAAAAAGAACTCTTTTTACTCTTATTCATTGCAGTTGTATTAAGCAAATATAGTATTGCAATGAAAATAAAAGAAACTAAAATCTAGGTAGAGGGAAGGTATTTCAAGTAAGATGATAACTGAAATAGTTAATTTAAATGGCTGATATGGATAAAGGACAGTTACTGATATGAGAATTGCTTAGAAAACACCTTAGTGGAGAAACCTGTTGTTAGA
The DNA here is from genome assembly GCA_004027595.1 of Dinomys branickii. Classification (NCBI taxonomy): domain Eukaryota; kingdom Metazoa; phylum Chordata; class Mammalia; order Rodentia; family Dinomyidae; genus Dinomys; species Dinomys branickii. Next base: position 52,496 of record PVLD010006220.1, read on the forward strand.
GCATCTTTTAAAAACTTGCTTTTATTTATTTATTTATTTATTTTGGCTGAAACAAAAAAAAATGTATTGTCATACAGTTTGGGAGGCAAACAGTCCCAAGATCAAGATGTTGAGCACTGGATTTCTGTGAGATCACTTGTAGATGGCTGTCTTCTCATGGCTATACCTCCACATAGTCTATTCTCTGTGCCTATTTGTGACCTAATCTCATCTTGTCCCCCCCTCCCCTTTTCTCATACTGGGATTGAACCCAGGGCCTTCCCACTAAACTGTATCCCCAGCCCTTTCTTTTCTCTTTTGAAATAGGATCTTACAAAGTGGCTAGATTGCTGGGCTGAAATTTAGGATCCTCTTTCTTCAGGCCCTGGATGCTGGAATTAAAGGCATACATCACTATGCCTGGCTGGTCTTTGTATTTATAAAGACCAGTGATTAACTCCTTAAATATCGTATCTTCAAATACAGTCACATTCTGTGGTACTTATTAGGGGTTAGGACTTCAACATATGAAGTTTTGAGGGGACACATTTAGTCAATAACAGAGAACAATAAGTATTTCTTGTTTAAATGTTACCTTAGAAATGGGTTATGTATTGCTGTGAATCTGCATTGTTTTCATAATAAGAAAGGAAACTTTCAAAAGACTCAAAATAATAACTAAATATTATATTTCCTTGTGTGTTACCCAAAAGAAAGAAAAAGTATGTTTAAGTCCTAGCACTTTCACTTGCTATAAGTACAACCTTGGATAAGTCACTAAATCTGTTTTTAAATCTTTGCAATGGGAATAATACTAATACCAATACCTACTTAATAGGACCATTATGAGCATTAAACAAAATCACTATGGAGCCCTCAACACAATAATAAATGTTCAACTAATGTTACTTGTTTTTATTACGATGATGATAGTGCTATTATTACCTAATTTACCTTTTTAAAAACTAAAATTTGATTTATGTGCTTATATTCAGTCTAGTATATTGATAATTGTCACTAAGCATAATGTTCTTGGTATACTGGTAAAATACAGTAGCATAATGTAATGTCATTGTCCAAGACAAAGTGACCAAAATAATGAAACTTTCTTTTAGATGTATCAGACCCATGAATAGGGAGTCTTGTTTCTGATACTGGTTCTGCTTTTAACAAGCTCTGCATTCTAGAGTACATTGTATTTCTTCTAAGATAAAGGGATTAGACGAGATGCTTATTAATACTCTTTTCCATGTTAAAATGCTGTTGTGCTGAATCATTGGCCAGGAGAATTAGGGGAGAATATGTCCAGGGTTTTAGAACTAGGCTGTGTGATTTTAAAGAAACTCTTGCAAAATGGGAGGCTGGTTGTGATTATATGGGGTTGAGTTGATGAGGTAGCAGTGTTTTATTTGTTAGTGTAAAGTTCTTGAAGAAAGTGTTCATCAGTGAGATATTAGTCTTAGTATTTAAGCTATATTGTTTGGTTCATGGTTTCACTTTCTTGGAGTTGTAGAGTTAGGTTTTCTTAAGAAAGCTGAGCTGCTATTCAGTACTGATCTTTGGCTTCTTTAACATCTTATATGCCTTTGGGCTGGAGATGTAGCTCAGCAGCACGAGCGCCTGCCTGGCAGGTGCAAGGTCCTGATTCCTGGTACCAAAGAAAAGCACAACATCTGATGCCCTCTTTTTTCCCCTCCTCCCTCCTCTCTCAGTTTATTAAAAAGTATCAGTGCTGCCTCTGTAGAGCTCTCCATAGGATCCCCATAAAATAGGAATTCTGATTCAGCAAGACTGAGCCTCCACAGCTATGCTTACATTTCAAGGAATTGTCTAGGTAGCAGAGTAGAAACGAGAGGCATATTTGATCAGCAGTAAAAGCTAAGCTGACCCTCGTCCCAAGTCTAATTTATTTTTCTTCAACTATTTCTTTGAGAAACAAGTTCTGATTGATTGATGGTCTTTTTGGAGGCTCCAGACTAAACGGTGGTGGGTTTGGGTGACATTCCTGTTGGTCTCTTGTTTATCTCATGCAGTTTATCATTTAAAGCAAAAAGATGCCAATAAATGTTGGCTTCAGAAGTCTTTTCCCCCCATAGATATGCATCTAAAGAAAGATTTACTTAGCTTATATAGTGAGTATAAAAATGGGAGTGGATACCTCCCGGATATGGCAATTTTCTTTGAAAAGTACAAGAAACAGCAAGTAGTCTTCAACTACAAAAAACTAAAAAGGTGAAGGCTGATTCCCATTACAGGTTTAAATTACAGAATAGTTTCATTTGTGGTAGTATAAGCTGAATACCTTAAATACCCATGTTCATGACTCTAGTTTTTATTTCAAGTTTTTGCTGCAATGCAATCCTTATAACTAAATTATAATCTGAAGTCTGATAAAATTTTATTAGCCATACTGTTCACCCAGAGTTACATTCAGTTTTAATATTACATAAAAAACTAATAGTCCATAAAAAATATGGTAAAAGTTAACTACACATAGGATAGACAAGAAAAATACTAAGCTAAACTAGTTTGATGTATTTCACATGGTGAATTAGAATTTAAAGGATGCTTACATTATTTAGTATTACAGTTCTGTAATTTTAAATGTACATATTACAAGTAGATGTGGGGCATCATCCATCCTTGCTTGAACAAGAGAATTCTGATGTTAACATGACAAAGCTAATTGTATCCAGATTAATTCAGAAGGCCTTGATTTCCAATTTTGTGCCCAGTGCCATTCTAAGTACCAGAGGAGATGACAAAGTGTGAGGTAGGCAGGGGTAAACCACCATTATTGAATATGTATTCTGAGAGTTTCTGTTCTGTAAACAAATCTCAACTATTCCATTAGGCGGTACAGTTTTCCCTACTTTTAAAATGAGGCCCAGCTCAGAGCATCCTGAAAGCTACAAATGATTTAGTTGTGATTATTACCCAATTTTTTCTCTGTTCAAAACCCTTGTGCTTTCTAGGTATTGAGACAGACTTCCCTCAGGTGCTGATATTCTGATGATGAGGGTGGGGAATGGGGTTGGGTTACCTCTATTTGATTGAACCTTGGGTGTAATCTTATTAAAGTAAGATTGGCTTGTGAGCTATGTGTACAAGAAAGTTTGATTAGTTAATGATTATGTTGTGGTTGGGTCTCAGCAAAACACAATTAGATCCTCAGCATAGCATTAGAGCAAATTGGTAAAATCTAAGAGAAGAAAAATAGCATAGGGGAGATAAATGCCATTTTTGCCCTGTTTTTCTTAATTTAATGTTGTGGATGTCAATGAATTTTGATGGGAAAAGAATTAACTAGCAGTGATTATGTACAGTTTTAGTTTGGTAATGGAATGTCCCCTAAAAACCCATGTGCTAAAGCCCTGGTTGCCAGCCTGTAACCTTCAGCAGGTGGCGCTTAGGGGAAGAAAGTTGAGTTATTGAGGAAGTTGCTCCTGAAGGGGATATTGGAATGCTCATATCTTCTCTGCTTCCTGGCCATCATGAAGTGAGCTTGCTTCCTCTACACTCTCTCGCAACCCTCCACATTGATGCTGCCACAGGCCCAAAGCAATATGGCCCAACGTCTTTGGGCTGATATCTTCGAGACTGTGAGCCAAAATAAGCTTTTCCTCCTCTTAAACTGATTATCACAGGTATTTTGGCACAGCAATGGAAACCAGATTAATACATCTCTATACTCTATACTGTCTTACAAAGTATTGGTGGTTTTGTTCCAGTTATGCATATTTTTTATTTAATGTTAGTATATACTGTTGCAAATGAAACTAAACTACTTTCATAATTCATAGCTTTTTGTGTGTTTTCTAAATTGAAATTTAAGACTTCCTTTATTGAATCATGTCCTATCAGTTATATGACTGTAATGCTTATATTAAAGGAACTGTTGAATTTTGTAAGACAGGAATATAGAGTGGGCTTTATCAAAGTGTAAATGATAAACAGAAGTGGTGCAAGTCTAGTTTTTCAAAGTGCAGGATGACTTGAAAATATTACTTCTGAATAAAATATGATGCAATAAAACACCTAGTGTCACATTTATACCACTAAAATAAGAATACATTCTAAAATTAAATATCTCTTATAAAAATTGAGAATATTAAACAATGATAAACTCATTTAAATCTTAGATGTTTAAAATATAAAGTTTTAATATGTAGTATAAATAATAAATAATGATCTTGGCTTTCTCATGAGAAACTTTCTACATTCAGATTTCTATTTTCTTTTATAAAGTGGCCCCTTATAAATACATAAGTATATCCTAGTGATGCTGCCATTTCTCAAATTATTTTTAAGTCATCCTTTGTGATTTCATTCACCTCTGCTTTTATAAGCCCTGGAAAAATAAAATACAGTAGAGTAGAACAGAACAAGTTGAAATACTTCCTGGTCACAGTTGATGTTATTGATGAGCCAATACCCTGATGTACCAACTTATTAATCGTAGTTGATTCTAAGGAATTTTGGGCAAAATTTAGATGTAAGAGGATAGTGATTTCATTTGTTCAACAAGTGTTTAATAAGTCCTCACTATGTTCTGGGCCATGTTGGCACTGGAGTTACTGCAGCAAATAAAACAACCACTGTTGATAAGTCATTAATTTTACATGCTTTTTTTTTTTTTTTGCTAAAAAGTTCTAATAACTTTTTAGGCAGATTAAAAGTGTTAGAATACAGCTCTAAGACAGAAATCATGCAAAATTGTAATACATTATGACAAGGTATTCTCCTGGACTATAAATAAGAAGGGAAAATGTAATAGCTAATTGAGTGATTGGTACTCATAAGGTCAACACATGAAACATCAACCAGATTTAATATCCTTAAATAGATTTTATGGGCCATGGTCCTCCTCTAAAGGTCACTGGAGGAACTTAATATCTTTTCATTAAAAATAAAGTAGGAATGGTGGAATGTCCTTTTCACATCTTATTTGAGTAAGTTGAATAGACAAATTTTACTTCCATTTTATAAAGTTGTGTTACTCATATTTGCCAGTTCATATTTTATATTTAATATATATTTTTAATCCAGTTTTGTATTTAAAATATATCTCTTATCCATGGAGAATTATGGACTTGTAAACTTGAGGATGCAAATGAACTCTAGTAGTAGGCAAGAGTCATTAAGTAAGTGAAAATATACATATAATTTTGTAGCAGTCTACTGTTCACGACAAGATGAAAGAAGAATTAGTGTTCTTAAGTCTTCTCAGTGAAGCACTTTTTGTGAGTCTTTATGGTATAATGAAAAGAGCATGATACAGTTCCTCTTCAGAGAGCTCTGTATTCAAATTTAGACTGCAATTTAATAAGTTCACTGTGCTCTAATTTAAAACCCATCTCATAGCGTTGTTAGGACTTTAAAATGAGGTTACATGTATAATCAGTCTTTACAGTCTCTAACAGTTAGGCATTCCAATTTCTTTTTCCTACTTTTAAAAATTATTTAAGTACTAAATAAATGCCTTCTTGTATAGTATTTAAACAGTCAAAAATACAGAGTAAAAGTCACACTCCTCTTACTAGTGGTCATTTTTAACAATTTGTTGTATATTTTTCTAGGCTTTTGAAATTACTTTTCTATCTGTATATGGGTATACATCTGCAGATGTTACCTATATAGTTGGTGTTGCTTAGTTTTGCAATATATAGAAACATGCTATACATGCCTTATTCTGTGAGATTACATATTTTAGGGTTTTCATGATGTTGCAAGTAGATCTAGCTCATTGCTTTGTTCTTTTCAAGGTACTTCATTAAATAGAAGCGTCATAATTTACTCATTCAGTCCCCCACTGAGGACACGCCTTCTCCAGTGTTCTAAATTTCTGAGCATGATAGATCTAAACACAAGAGACAATCAGTTTGAACTTTGTTTCTGTGTTTTTTTATCACAGCAATACTGGTGAACTTGAAGATGCTTGAAGTACTGAGTCACATATAGGGTATTGAATCATTTACTCTAAGGGTTAACATTTATCCTTTGTGAAATTATGAGTGTTTCAGCTTGTCTGATCATGGAAATCTTTTTTTATTATTTTATTTTAAAAAGAAAAAAATTCCAAATTTCAAAACAATTGGAGAGTAACAATGGTTAATACTTTGTGTATTACTATAACTAGTAGTATAACTATCTTGTGTTTCTTTTATCTTTTCCCTTCCTTTCCCCTTTCTCCCACACTAGTTCCTAGTTCTATTTTTAGAGTATAAAATATTGAACAGAACAATTCACTTATCCAAAGACATAAGCAGAAAATATCCCAAGTTATGGTGTTCAGATAGACCATTTCCTCTTGAAATCAAAAACTTAATTTTTGAAAGCTATTAAAAACTCCAGAACTAATAATATAGCATTTAACCTACTATATTTTCTCACAGATATAATAATTTTAGACAGAATTTCAAGCCTAACACAGGCATGTGATATTTACAAGTAGCTTGAACAATAGTCAGAACTTTATGGAAGATGCATTAATATCTGCAAAACATTCATTTCCTGAGGTAACATACATTGATTAAATATTTTATATAGTAATAAATACTTGATATTGACAGTTGAAGTTAATAGCTAAAGATATTTTCATATTTCTTTGGATCTTGGGTTCTAACAAAAAATACACAAAATTTGTGAAGGTAGAATCATAGCCCAAGGAAGGAATTAATCTACATCATTCATGTGTTTTAGAAATGATTTTTAAAATCTGTGATTGAGTGAGTTGAAATTTACTAGTTTTAATAGTTTAGATTCTTCTCAGCTAATAGTAAGGTGCTAATTTAACAGATACGGGACATATAAAGAGTTGGGATTTTTCAGAGGCAGGGACAAGTCTCTGAAAGCCTGAGGAGTTCAGTTTTTGAACGGAAGCACAGGAGAGGGGTTAAGCAACTACACAAATCCTTAGACTGGGATAGGGATGATGAAGAACTAAGCACAGTCAGAAGATCTTCTATTGTATTGAATTAATTAGTCCTATAACTTTACGGAATGTTATGTTCCCTGTGCTCATATGTGCAATAGGTATGCAAAGGAGGTAAGAAGGGCATGGATGGAATAGGAATGCAGAAGCAAAGGAAACAGAGCCTTATATATAAGTGTGCAAAATACAGCATTACATGCAACCCACACCAGCAGCTAGCAGTAAATTATCAAAATGTTAATTTTTGAGCTGCTACGTTAAGAAGTGTTCCCAAAGGACAGTAATTACTGTGTCCTACGTACACCTACACCATATATTTTCAATTTAATTACTTCATTAATGTCAGATGATAATTTCATTTTAAAATTTTCCTTTATTTGTCCATTTATACAAACTAGAAGAATCTTGCTGTTGAGAGAACAAGTTAGCCTAAGTTGAATCTCTAATGAGGACATTTAGGACATTCTCAGGAAATACTGATTGAACTGGGTGATCCACATGATTACGAGGAGATTGTCTTGAATTCCCACAATCTTCTGTTTTCTTACAATGCATAGTAAATACTTTTATGACAGCTCTTGTTTATCACACTACATTTGATTTTTCAATATTTCATTAAGGTGTCATTGCTCATACTCCATTGGAAGATGATCAATAACAGATATCTTGTGTGGGTGATGGCCGCAGAGTCTGGTAGGAAAGAAGCTAACAGAAATTTACTTCAGGAAACTTGATGACTAGATTATAAACTAATTTTGACAAGCTACCTCACTGCTACAATGGCCCACTATATCTGATTTAATGATGAAGTCCCACCCCTCATCAAGATTTCCATGATCATTATAAACAACCCAAATGCCCATCAGCTGAGGAATGGATAAAAGAGATGTGGTGTTTTTATATAATAGAATACTACTCATCCATAAAGAAGGATGAACTTGAGACTTTTATAGGTTACTGGATGCAGCTCAAGATGTTGCTCATAAGTGAAATAAACCAGACTCACATGTATAAACATCATATTGTCTCCCTACTGTGAGAAACAGAATGAATAAATAAGATCCAAAACGTACAATAGGTGGTGTGCATTTGGAAGAAAATGTTCAAAAGGAAAGAGAAACTGGGATAGGGGAAAGGCGAAAAGAAGGAAAAGAAAAAAATATATATATATATAAAAGTATATTTAAATATATGCACACAAGATAGTTATGCTACTAATTTCTCTTAGTATTGAAAAGACAGGTTTGTGCTAATATGATTTGGAGAATTTTTATACCCGTGCCTTGTATTCTGATTAACTACTTTAAAGATAACAATACTCAAGATATTCACTATTGTTATTCTCCTATTATTTTGTGTTACTTTTTTTATAAAATAAAAAAAATTTAATAATTATAGAATTTTAAAAATTATTACATTATTATTTTAATATAAGTAGATACTAATAAAAACATTAAAAAGTATTTTGTGAAACATAAAACAAAATTTCATAACAGAGAACAATAGTTAATATGCTGTGTCATAATCTTAAAAGAATGGCCAGAAATGTAGAGTACAAGTGCTAGACCAAAAAAACTTGCTCTTAGAAAATAAAAATCACAAAGCTTTCACTTCAATAAACTAAAAGAAACTAGTAGTGTACATGAAATAAATTAGCATACATATTAAAATATTTTTGAAGCAATGGAATAGCTAAAAATTATTACATTACTTTAAAAGCAGTTTATAAAACAAATTTCTAATATATTAAATACCTAAGTAAAAACAAAAAGAGTTTTTATGTAAAAAAATCTTAGTATAAAATTGAGGTGACTGTGTATAACCTGGAGGTTGTAGAAAAAACATTATAAACAGACTGGATACTTACAACTAACTGAGAAAAGATAAATGTATGTTTAGTGTTGTTTTTTATGTTCTAAGTGGCACATGCCTAAAATCCCAACAAGCAGGAGGAACATAGGTGGAAGCCGAGCCTGAGCAATTTAGTGACTAGTGAGATTAAAAATTAAATTTCACAATTTAAAAAAAGGATCAGGGTGGGGCCAGGGATATGGCTTAGTGGCACAGCACTTTCCTGTCAAAAAAAGGGTCAGGGATATAGTTCAGTGTGAAAGTCGTGGGTTCAGTCACCAGTTCTGCCAAAATAATTATGTATGGCAGCTCTGGTATAATTATGAAAGCTCAGGGAAAGTATTTGTAGTGGAAATGTTAGATAAATAATAAACAATATACAACAAGGTCTCAGAAATTGATAGCCAATAATTTGACAATAATATAAATTGCAACAGGTTATAGACTGTTGATTCACAAAAGAGGAAATCTAAATGATGAATTTGTAAAGATTCTCAAACTCACTAATAAATAGTATGGGAAAAGAAAAAGGAAGTAAAAGTTTTTATGGGAGTGATGTGGCTTGACCCCAGAGCCACACTCCTGGTAAGCACGCACTCTACCACTGATCTACTCCTGTAACCCTTGATAAATTGAGAATGGAACAATTGCATTTGTAGAGGGAATCAGCGTTGTTTTAGGTTTTTGTAAAATGCAGTTTGCCCTTATTTTATAAAACTTACACATTTATTTCATTACTGCTTCTGTGAATTTAGACTGGGGTAGCCAAACTTACAGAAGAATAAATTATATTTTAGTCTTTGACAGCCATATGATTTTTGTCATAACTATTCAATTATATGGGACATTACTGATTGCAAAGTTGGAGAAGCTGTCACATGCTTGTTATGGTTGCTGTCTGAATGTCCCCTTAAAGCCTTATAAACTCATGGGACTGGATTCTAGAGTTTATTATTGATTCATGGTCCACTGTTGGAATTAAGCATGTGAGTGCTACGCCTGCCCGGGGCAGATACTTTGCATGCAATATAAGCTAAGGAAGAGGCTGCTTTGCCGACGCTCCTCCCTTTTGCTCTTGTTGCCTTTTCTGTGTTCTGCTGCTGTGAACTGTTGCCTCCTGCCATGTGCCACTCTGCCTTGGAGCCAGCGGAGTATGGACCGAAACCTCCATAAACTGCGAGCTAAATAAACCTTCCCTTAATTTTGGGCATTGGGTATTTTGCCTCAGAAGTGAAAATTAACCAAAACAATGCTATTATATAAAATTTTCAATGTATACAGATGAAAATAAGTTTAACATAGATAATTAATGAAATTCAAACAGAAGGACTATTCCCAAATTCATTCCTGGAAGTTACCTTTACTCTGATTCCAACGCCAGACAAGGATCCAATCAGTATCTGCCTTGCAAATTCTGCAAATTTTACCAATCTCAAGTATTTTAATTATAAATACTGTTGTGATTTTTTTTTCCTCTTAGCAGTACTGGGAGTTCAGCCTAGGGCCTAATGCATGCTAAGCAAGAGCTCTACTACTAATCTACATTCCAAGACCTTTTTATTTTTAATTTGAGACAGTATCTCACTATGTTGCTCAGGGTAGACTTGAACTTTCAGTCCTCATGCCTCAGCCTTTCAAGTAGCTGGGACTGCAGGTATGTGCTACCACGTCCACCTGTTATTTATAATTTCTTAAGAGCTACTCCATAACAGCAACCTTCCTGATATTTTACAGTATAAAATTCAGAAAATTTATTTGTTTGTTATGTTTATATTTACTATTTCTTTGAGATCATAGAAGTTTCTTAGGAAATAGCTTCTGTTTTAATATGTTAGTAAATGACACTTTAATTATTTATTTCTCTGCTTGTGTGTTTTTTACTATATCCCTTTGAACAATAATATATTCTAAAATGAAGTTTTACAGTATATTTTTCTAGTACAAAAGGAATTAACACATAAAACCTATTCTGTTTGCTTATATTCATTTTATGAACTTGACTAATAAGTTAATTTTATTTTACCTTGTAATGTTTGGATATAGACATGATTCAAATGGAAAACACAGAAATGAAAAATTTGTCTTTAAAAATTTATTTCAGTTTTGACTGTAATCATATATAAGCATTTTCTGTTATAAATTTCATCATTTTAATTTTCTTCTGGAATTCATGTTCCATTCATGACTTTCTTCTTTATTTTTATCTATATTGATTCTTTTTAGATGTCTAATTCTTTCTGAATTGATTACTTTCTCTTAGACTTCAGCTATGTGATATTGTTCACCATAAATCATGTGGAATAGTATGCTTAATTTTGTGTAATTGTTGAAGAAGCATAAACAGTGATCACGAAAATGTTACAATGTGCTTATTCAAGTAATTTGTAACTTACTGTGGGCTTTCTTTGAAAGAAAACCTTGATTCTTAGTATATTAGATGATTTTACTTTTATACTTCTCTGCTATACTTCAAGCATTCCCTTGAAGATTTATATATAGATTTATTTATTCATTCATTCTGTGGTACCAGAGACTAAACTCAGTGCCCCATGTATCTTTTGCAGGTTTGTTACCATTGAGGTATGTCTCTAGATTTTTAATTCTTCCTATATAGGGGTTTTCTTGAGAAGTCTCATTTTATGTATTTCTGCCTGTAAAAAAAAAATCAAAACTCCATTGGTGATTTTTTTTGGAGCAAAATTAGATGACAAAATAATTTTAGTGTATTTTATTGTAAATGTAAAAGCACTTCTAAAAATAAATATTTTTCCATCTAAAGCCATGATAAAACATTAAAACTATCTTTCACAATTTATTCACCATTGTAATGCAGTTTGATTTTACTTTGATATATTTGATATCTTTCAAAATTTTTTGGGTTTTTTTGTTAATACATGTTTATGATACATAATAATTTTCATTCATTTTAGGCCTAAATGTAAATGCTCTTGGACATTGATTTCTGTCTTTATCCATATTTATAGGTATTATTTATCTAATTAATGAAAGTATATATTAGACTTTCAATGATTTTTTTCATACATAGAGCCAAGTACTAGCTCTGCTAATTAAGATCTGGGTAAAAAATAAGCATTATTTATTTATAATCCTTTTCCCTCAACAAGTTACCCCTTATACTCTTTACACACACACACACACACACACACACACACACACACACAATTCATAACTTGTGACTATTTGTACCTGATACTTCTTTCTTAATGGATGATCTTCCCTGCAAGGGTGCCGTCTCCCAGAGCTTACTCCCTTCCTAACTATCAGTGGCCCTGTTACTCCTTCCTGACTGCCAGGCTGCCTATATACTTAGACCTGCCTGGAGCTAATTGAATGCAGGAAAGTAGAGGACATATTTTGGCCCTTGAGGTATATGTAGGAGAAGGTAAGGATTCTTCATAATCTCCTATCTCTGTTGACAAATCTCTCCATTCTTTACTATGCAGCCATTCCGACTGGGGCCACAAGGAAGGCTTTTATTTTAGAAAATGTTTTCACTCAGAGGAGGTTATTTCCTATTCCTCTTTTCTCCCTAAATGTGTAATCAACTAATTATCTCTTATTCTAATAGAAGACAATGGGATTATTGCCTTGCAGAGGTTCTTATTTTCTTCTTAATGTTTATTGTCCACCTAAATTTAGGAGGATTCCCAATAACCTGATTTTAACCTATCATGCTAAACATAACTATTTTATAAACATAAATGCTTTAATTTTTTTTTCAAAATCAGATTCTGAATGTGTGTCAATACCTTCTTTCCCTCTCCCTAAGGCAAATTACAGGTTTACATTTATACTGTGTTGTCAGACTATCTGGTATGCATTACCTGAACCCAAAGGTAGATTAGTTGTGACCTTGCAATGCTGATGATTTCTGAGTGCTTTTTAACAGAATGAGAGAGAGTACTTAGTTTGATGGTTGAAGGTTCAGGTGACTTTCACTCAGCAGTTGAAAATGTGCACTAGTCAAGCGAACAATTTTCTCTACCCATTTTGTGGCAAATTATGATGATTGTTGTGTATTCTGTAGCTTTTGAGGAGCATGCTCTGCTAATGCCTTAGTGAAGTTTTTGTGGCTGAGAAATAGAAATGATCTCTGCTTATATTCCACATAACAATGGAAGAGTATCACCTACCTAGGAGAAAGTAGAGACTTAAGAATTTCAGTGTAAAACCTAGTACAGTATTTGTGAAGTGCATGGCTTAAAACATGAGCTTTACTTTTTTCTTGAAATTTTTGGGGCATGATCATTGGACTGAAAGTTGCCCGGAGAAACATCAGCATAAGGGTGTAAGGTTTGGATTTAAAGGCACATAGTTGGATGTATTTCTCAATAGTGGGAAATTATTGAACTAGGGCTATCACATGAGTATTAGGTATATTTGAGTTGTTAGGCCTAATGTACATATCAGATAATTGGATCAAGTGCTGAACATCAGGGTGGGAATATCCTGTGAAACTGAACAGCCATCTATCCCTGTTATTAAGGGTTCCTCTTTCTCCTTCCCTTAACAGAAGTTTTACTAATACTGAAATATGGTAGTTTACATATAAAAATTAAAATTATATTGTTATGTAGTTCTTTTGTTCGGAACTTTGTTCATCTGGGTGAAAATGACTGAATTTGATGGGTTTCATTTTTCTTTTAGGCTCAGTTTATGAACCTCTTAAAAGCATTCATCTTCCAAAACCTGATAATGAAACTCTGTGGGATAAGTTGGATAATTATTACAGAATCGGTAAGCAAAGCTTGGGGTAGACACGGCAGCTATGATTAGTGTTCACTGTGCCCTAGCTCTATGGTGTCCATTACGGGAATGATATTCTATGGTTGGGATTTGGGGATAGTTTCAGTGCTAAGGTTGCTATGTGTTACAGTTATACGTATATATCAGGACTACAAAAGGAAGCCAGCAGGTCATATCTGGACCTTGAATAACTTTACAGCTATCACCATTTTCTTACTAGGTTTGAAAATTTGAGGATATTTCTTGAATAACATATAAATGTTTCATGTATCAACTTGCTCAGTTGCCTATACATAATTCCCGGTTAATCCTGAACTGTTTGTGTCCATTTCTAATTCACTGACATACAGAAGGTACTCTCGGGTTAATTTTTTTTTTTTTTCAGTACCAGGGATCGAACTCAGGACCTTGTGCTTGCCAGGCAAGCGCTTATTCCACTGAGCTATATCCCCAGCCCCCTGGGTTAATATTTTTAATATCAGATCTTAATTTCTGTTTGTTTTTCTGGATTAATCTGGAAATTTTTTTTTCAATGTAAATAAACAACTTTGAGATGTGTGTGTATGGGACACTTCCTTATTCTTCAGAACATACTTCGGAATGTCTATTAATTTTTTTCATGGTGTTTCTTGTGCCATTTATTGTCCTATAATGGCAATAGGCAATTAATGTCCTATTATGGCAAAAAACATTTTTTTCTCTTTAAAAATGTGGATTGTTTTTGCCTATTTCAACCTCATTGTAAACTTTATTTTAACTTATTTTTGATCAAGATGGTACATGCATTCTTAAGTCACTCTTTTTATCTTCTTTGTAGCAATAACTATCTAAAGAGATCTAATTATAGTTTTAAAAGAAATGTTAATTATTTGCTTTGGACTGTAAGGACCAAAGTAAATTTTACTCTGCAAAAAATAATAAATACACCAGTATTCTGGAAAATATGTTAATGATCAGTCTAGACTGAGAAAGAAAATTTTAATTCCTTAGTCTCTCTGAAGGAGTGTTTTAGACTTTTGAAAAACTAAAATATATCAATTTAGATTGTATTAATTTAACTCACTTGGTGGTGGCCAGGAAGCAAAGAGAGGAGAAGGGACTGGGAACAAGAAAACCCTCCCAGATTGCAGCCCCAGTGCCCACTTCCTACAGTCAAGCCTCACCGCTGAAGCCCATTCAGCACAGCGACCCCAATTCCACAGGCCCCACCATGGAACATGAGAGCCTTGTGGGGTAACGTTTGCCCCAAACTGGAACAAAAAGTATAAAATTGCTTTTAGGAATGTAATTTGAGTGTGTTTTAGTGTATCGCAAAGATTATTTGCTAATGTCTTCATTCTATCTAGAGGTGGAATTCAGTTTTAAACATGTTAAAGCACGTCCCTAACCTGTACAATATAGTAAATAAAATGAACATACTTCTGTGAATACCAGTCACAAATTAATCTTCAGTGAAATACAGGATTCTTGCCTATTTTATGGTGTATCCTCATTTTCTTAAGTTTTTGTTGGTTGAATTAGCTATATAATTTAGCAAATGCAGGAGACTATTATAATAAGTTTCCATGCTGAGCTGGTTATTTAAAAAATATTATGCTCAGTTTTTCTGGTTGATATATTTTTCTCTGTGTCTGATGTTTTCTTAATAATATTTGTATCATATGTTCTCATTAACCAGGATATGCTAAAGGCTTTAAATTCTAATTAGCTAAGTCCTTTTCTGAAAACTAAAAAGATCCCTTCATGGTGGGTTCATTTCCACTTAGGCTCGAGCAACATGGTATGCCTGAACATTTTTGAATGTTTCATAGTATAGCAAGTTTAGAAGTAACAGAATTGTTTAGAAGTGGAATGAAGTTAACAAAGATGTTTAAGATACTCAGTCAAGGAAAATGGCTGTCTGTATGATTCATTCTTTTTCTTATGCTCCGCTATAGTCAAGTCCACATTGCTGCTGTATCAAAGCCCAACCACCGGTCTCTTTCCAACTAAAACATGTGGAGGTGACCAGAAGGCCAAGATTCAGGACAGTCTGTACTGTGCGGCTGGGGCCTGGGCTTTGGCACTAGCATACAGGTGAGCTGATGTGGGATCGTGTAGTAAGTAGACTTTTGTTGGACCAGGACAAATTAAGCAGCTATGCTTTCATCTTGGTTACTGTGTGACCCATGGCTGTTCATGTCATCTTTTAGGCCTTTAAACGCTTTGATTTTATAAGGGTTACTCAAGACCAGTTCTGATATTTTATGACTTTATGACCAGTATTTTTCATCTCTAGTTACTCAAACAGTGTTAATCTTTGGCAGAATGAACTACCTGCCCATTGTCAGTCAGTGATTTGTTTTATCATAGAGGCAATTAATGGTAATTGAATTTTGCAGATGATAAAATTACAAATGATAAAATTGCAGTTAATAAATTTGTTCAGCTGTCCATGGTGGTGCACACCTGTAATCAGAGCACTTGGGAGGCTGAGATAGGAGGATTTCTGTGACTATGAGGCCAGTCTGGATTCCATAGTGGGTTCAAGGCCAGTCTGAACTATATGTAGTGAGACCCTGTCTCAAAAAATAAAATAAATAAATAAATTGGTTTAAATTGTACACCTAGTCAGTGGTGGCTTCAGGACCCCTGTTTTCTTTCTAGTTTAGTGTTTTTCCCACTGTGCTTTATTAAGCTATCAGTTGTCAAATCTGGTTGTAAGTCAAAGAATTATTTTAGAAAGTAAAAAAAAAAAAAAAAAAAAGGATTTCACAATACAAAATTACTCCTTTATTTTATTGGATGTAGAAAGCATCAATCCTGAGACTTGATCTTTGAAGTATATTTTAATCATAAATTAAGATTATTATATTTCTGGTTATTATTTTTCTGAGAGTGACCTTTGTATTTATGATTTAAAAATTTTACATTCTAAGTGAACATAATTCCTCTGTCATAAATCCTTGAACTGTTAGATTTTTAAGACAAAATTAAGTATTATGTGGTAACTGTCAATCTAATTATTTCTTTACATATTCGATGTAAGTACAGTTTGACTTTATTAAGTGTGTAGCTACTAATGGTCTAATGGATACAAGAAACATTACTACTAGCACCGTAACTAAGTCCTTAGTTCAGAAATAAGACATAATGATGTTAAGTGCCCTGTGACATGAAACAAGATCAGTGGTGCTAATTTTTTACCAAAATGTGTAACGTAAGTCCACATGAATGATCAACCAGCCACAGCTGAAGTGTTGGTTCTCATAGGACAAATTACCCAAACTCTAAATAAATATAGGTATATTAAGCAGGATTTTCCAGAAAGAACAGAACCAGGGGAGAGAGATTGCGACTTACTAGACTGGCTTACACGATCAGCGGCTAGACAGTTCCACAACGGCCACGGACAAGTGGGGGCGCCAGGGAAACAAGTAGTTGCCCAGTCCAAGAAGCTGGACTCTTCAGAACAAGAGGGAGCGGCGATGCAGCCCTGGTCCAAGGCTGAAAGGTCTGTAAAGTCCCTAGAGAGCTGCTACTGTGAGTTCACACTGAACGTCTGGAGGAACTGGAGCTTGATGTTCATGAACAGGCAAAAACATCCGCTCAAGCAGAATTGAGCTAGTGCACTCACGTGTGCCTTCCCTTCTACTTTTTGTCCTATCTGGATAGCTCCATCCCCGACAGTGACGTTCATTTTCAGGCTGGGTCTCTCCCAGTTCACTGGCCCATGTGCCCACTTTCTCTTGGAAATACCCTCGCAAACACACAGGGAAGTACGCTGTAGCAATTTCCTAGGGTTTCTCAGTCCATTCAACTGGACAGCCAATATCAACCATCAGAGTAAGTGTCATAGAGAGTAGCAAATATGTGCTTGCAGTTAGTATGAGCATAGCTGGGCTGAGAATAAAGAAATACAAGAGCCCAGTGTAATACATGATTCTTGATAGAATATATGTTAGATGTATAATATCAACTTTAAATTTCTTGGTTGTAATCATGGTATTCGCATTACATAGGAGAATGTTTTTTGTTTTTACGAGTATTTCTGGTGTGTAGGGTGAAGGGTCATGTTTGTTGCTTATTTTTAAAAAGTGAAGGAAAAATTATAGTTTGATTTACATTATATAAGCTAATATTACCTGCTGAGTGTAAAAGATTTATTCATTGCAGCATTCTTTTAATTTGTTTGCACATTTAAAAATTTTTGAAATGTGGGAATTTTTTTGAAAAATAAAGGCGTAGCATATAAACAAAAATCAGCATTGAACTTTTAAAAGATTTCAAATTTCTGATAGAGAACTAAAAGTTCTTAACTTTGCTAGGCATGTTATCTACATAAAATTTCTCTCATAAAACACTTGTGTCTGATACTGGGAAAAGGGTGGATAGCATACAGAACGAATTCATGTTAGTTTTTCCCTAGTGCCTTCAGAAAAAGAAGAAATAACTGACCAAAGATGAATGACAAAGAATATTTTTTTTCTGATATTCACCATACTATATTGTTTTCTTCTTTTTTTTTTGGGTACCAGTAACCAAAATCAGGACTTTGAACTTGCCAAGCAGGTGCTATGCCACTGAGCTATATCCCCAGCCCCATCCCATAAATCTTCCCAGTTGTTACATGTGAGATGGGAGTAGGAGTTAATTATAATATAGTGTACTTTTTTGTTTTAAAGCGAAAAGAACAAAAATTAACAAAACCAATGACATAAACAAAACAATACAAAAACAATACAGAATTTCAAACAAGGTGATAGGAAATTAACTAATGGTTGTTGTATTACATATTGTTACCTTCAAAGTGGTTACTCAGATAACCAGATAGCAACATGTAAGATACTGTACTTTTTTAAGGGGACATTTGATACTTTTTATCAAATGAGAATGATTACCAGGTATTTTAGTTAAGAGTAAGCGAAATCATGAATAAGTCATTTGTATATTTTAGTAGTGGATAATTCTCATCCACCTTTGAAAAGTCATAGATATATAATAAAAAATCAACTTTTACATAGGAAGAACATCCTATTCTAGTTCAATAGTTATATTTTAGCTGTTCTTTATTTTTAAAAGCAAGTGATGTAAAATAATGTCATTTGATTTTTACAGCAATATCTGAGAATATAAAACTTTTTGCCAAAATATATCACGTGTCACAATGGATCTACATTTAGTTGAGGACATCCTTGACTGTGACTGTTGCCTGTCTTTACTGTACCAAACCCATGACAGAGCAAAGAAGGCATGTTCCACCTTAACTTATGTGTCTTTAAATCCAAACCATTGCATAGCCTAAAGGAATAGATATTTTAAATTGCTTCTTTTTTACAATAGTGAATTTAAAAAAATCGGTTGGTAGATTTTGTTCATATATATATATAAAGTTCCAACCAAATCATTGTGGAAAATATTATATGCCATTTTAAAAGGAATTGGCTTACTTACTTAAAATAAGGAAAAAAATCTACACAAATTCCATCACAGGATTTTTTTAAAAATTGCAGCATTTCAACATCTGCTGGGAAAATGGAGTTTCACTGTGGCAGAATTAGTAGATGTCACCAGAACACAGGATTAGTCAGATAGTTAAATACTTAATTATCGAAAGCTCTGCTTCCTTTTCAAATGCATTTCCAATTTGTTTCATGAGTTATCTCTCTCACCCAGGCGCATTGATGATGACAAGGGAAGGACCCACGAGCTGGAGCACTCGGCTATAAAATGTATGAGAGGAATTCTCTACTGCTATATGCGTCAGGCCGATAAGGTAAAACACTGTGGTGTGGACTGGCATTCTCACATCATTCTGGAGGATTAATTTAACCAGAATTGCAATAGTACCTTCTAAAGTGGAATGTACTTTGAAAAAGTAAAGCCACATCCTAGGGCAATCTAAATAGGTTAAAACATCCTCTGCCTTCCCAGCCCAGGGTTTTAGAATCCTGAAGTTGAAAGACCTTCAATAAGAAATCGTGGAGATTATTAGTTAGACTTGAATTTGTGGTTTGCATCTTGTATTTGCTTGATAAAAATGTAGTCTTTGGGGAACCTCACAAATGTCCCTAATTCTAACCAGTGTTATATTACTTAAAGAAAATCTTCATTAGAGTTACTTTTGGACATGTGAATTGCTCAAGCTAACATGAACTTAAAAATGCTTCATTTGTTTATACCAAAGAGGCAAGGAATTATGTGCTTTTAGAAAACTGAATTTTACAAGTTTATATGGAAATTAAAGAAAGTAATATATATACATGGTGTATTTTTTAAAATGTAAAGCTTTGTATGAGTGTCATATGCTAGTCCTTCTACTGACTGACATCTGTGTCCTCAAGTACTACTATAGTAAATGTCCAAATATGTGAGTCAGTGTGTCATGAGTTCCTAAGACCACTGCCCAATTTGATGATTCCCTCGGAGGACTCACATGACTCAACAGATAGTCATGTGTATGGTTTATTACGGCAAAAGGAGAAAAGTGTTACGATCGAAGTAGAAAACTATCTTGAATATAATCTAGAGGAAACATGCTACCAGGAGCCAGCTGGAGTCACACAGATGCACTTAATTTCCTCAGCAACTTACTGCAACAGCACGTGTAAAATGTTACCTACCAAGGAAGCTCTTAGAGGCTCAAGGTCTTTATCGGTTTTTATTGGTGGCTGGTTATGTTAGTACTCTGTGCCAGCACTTACCGCAATTCTAGCCTCCTACAAGGAAACCAGGTGTTTAGCATAAACCACCCTATATAAACAGTACAGGCATAATGAGTCACTTCTGTGACAGAACCCTCCCCAAATCCGAATTCCTTCATGCTAGCCAAGGGGAATTCTTACTAGCAGTCTTTTCCAAAGTTTGCAGTCTCTGTCCTACAATGCTAACTCTTTTCTAGACCATCAACAGCAACTAATACACTAGTTTTTAATCTGTTACTAGCTGTTTAATGTTAGGTAAATCATTTAACTTCCACGTACTTCAGTTTTTTTCGTTCATAAAATAAAGTAGTACTAGTACTTAATATTTTGTATATTATTAATCATGAATATATTGTTTTATGCTTAAAAAGATTTTTAAATGTTACAGAAAATTTTTCTAAGATTATTTGATGTGAAAACTTAAAAAATATATATACATATTTTGTCACCAGAATGAGGAAACAGGAAGATGTTAGTTGGCAGTAAATTTATTTACTTAAAATAGAGATACCAAACAAACCTGTTAAGATTCCTGCTGAGATGTGACTTTGCAGATCATGATTGCAGGGGTTTTTCAGATGCACGAAATCAAGTAGCAGGTCATAGATTGGCATGCTGGAATTAAGCTGTTACGGCATATATTGATGTGGCTGTGATTAAAGCTACTTTTTTCTAAGTGAGAAATTATTATTTCCAGTGTATTATTTCATGAATGTTTAATAGCTTTATGAATTCAATTTCTGTCTCTATAAAACATTTCATGTGTTTGTTAAACAAGCTGACAGACTTAAATTAGAATTGTCTGTCAGAAGAAAGGCAATGATGCAACAGCTTAAGGTGTTTTCCCTGTGGCATGGTTAGCCAGGCAGTAATAACCTGTTCTGAATATTGTTCACTTTTATTAACCAGTCATCACAATTGTGTTTTCTTTTAAATAGAGCTTGAGTGTGAATTAAGCTACTTGAAATGAGTCATTTATAAAGGATTAGCATTTCCTTCCCTGTGTAGTTATGAGTGTGTAGACCACCCGGTACTAAATAAATAAATAAATAAATAAATAAATAAATAAAATAAAAGGATCTACATTATACTGAGTACATACCACAAATGCTGGGTTTATTCTGAAGAGTAAAATATGCTTTACAAATTTTACAGTTTTTCTGCTGTTGCGATCTTTCTTGCTTCCCATAACCATTCAGAATAGGAAAGGAGACTGTCCCTGTGATCCATGTGTGAGTGTGGACGGAGCCCTGGGGTCGAGCCCCACGGCAGCTCTGCACCTCCGCCACACCTCCTGCTGGCACCCACCTTTCTTTTCTTTGAGCCTTCTCCAATTCTTTATGATATGTAGCTGTTGAAAATATGAACATGATAGTGAATATTTACGTTTGGGCCTTTTTTAAAAACTCAAATGAAAAACTTGCATATCCTCGTACTCTCAAGGGTGAGGCAAGAGGACTTTAAGTTTGGGGAAGCTGGGGCTACATAGCAATTTCAGGGCCAGTGTGGACTACGTAGTAAGCCCATCTCAGAAGCACACCAAAAAAGGAGAAAGAAAATGAAAAAGTAGAATTGCTCTTGATTTATAGACTGTTGCACAATCTATTTCTGTATTTTATTGGCTGTCTTGACATTTCTTTTAATGCCTGCATATTAATGTCAGGTATGTTTTGCCCCTTAATGTTCATATATGTATTCTTTGGTGTAATCTTTAAGGAGAAGCATTCAGTCTTTCAGTTGATTCAGTCTGTAGTTGGTATTATGGTGGGCAGAGATTTACTTAGCAATAGACTATGAATCTCACTAGGCCCAGTGATCTACTTCAAAAATGTGTTTAAAGTTCTGCTAATTAAAGTAGTACCTAATTAATGAGAAATCACTGAAGTTTTATAAAATTTATTCTACCAGAATTCCCTTATGAGATGATTATGTTCCTTTAAGTGTGTGTTGTAAGGGTATAAATTAAGAACGGATGACCAGATACTTACCTTTTCCTAAATAATAAGTTGTTTATTTGTACTGGTAAAAGTTTTTAGGAAACATCTAAATAAAGTACAAGTTGATTGATTTTAGTGCAGAAAATTTTGCTTTAATCATTATTTTTATCTTTACTTCCCAGATGCTTGATATCATATAAAATACTAATCAATGTCCCCTTGTATCCTGACAGCTTTCAAGAGTGCTTTTTGTTTATAATTGACATATAACATGCCCCGTTAATCTTCAAAGCATGTAGGGTTTAGATCTTGGTTTTTTTTCCCTGAAATTTTAAATTACTTCTTTTAACAACTTTAAAATTCAAAGCGTAGTTATGTAACTCCCTCATTTGATGATCTTTAATCATTCAGCGTTTGCTTTCCCTTTGACACAGTGATTGAATACACACTCTCCTGCTGGTTCTTGCATGTCTTGAAGACAAATGACAAGCACCACCTTGTCAGCGGCAGCAGTGACTTTACTAAACTGATAAAGCCTTATCTTGTTAACTCTCCATCAAGTAGAAGACTGTATTTGGTCTCATTTTAGCCATATTTTTTGTATAGAAGCCCAGAACAATGTTAAGGATTTTGAAAAAATAAGTGTGGTGGTAGGAAGGGAATGACTATGATGATTTCTGTTTGTGCATTTTCAGGCTATTGTTAATGGTTTGGGATAATGTGGTGGTCTAGCCACCATCTCTAAGTGTACCTGGAATCTCTTGGTCCATGTATAAACAGAAAGTACACATCCCTAACCAAACCCTCATCCTCTCAGTCCTCATCACTTACTGATAGGTCCTGACTTTGTTGATTGGTTACTATAGTCATAGGGAGATCTCTTATTTATTTGTGCATACCCTTTGCGGAAGATAAATATGTGCCAGGTCTTTAATAGTTTTGTCCAGTAGAACTTATTATGATGATAGAAATGTTCTTTTTTTATTGTGTTAAGCAGTATAGTAATATGTGGCTGTTGAATACTTGAAATATGGCTGGTGTGACAGAGGAACTGAACTTTAAATTTTAATTAATTGTAATTAAATGAGTCATAGTTAGCTACTGACTGCCATTTTGAACAGTGTAGGCATCTAGAGTCATACAGCTTAGTAAGAGTATAAAGCAGATCTGTTTCTGTATTCCTAACACTTTTGATAACATATGTACAGATATTCCATGGCCAAAAAAATCTGCTTTTGGAAATACCAATTGGGTGTTCAGCAGTTTAATTCCATTTTACTAGTTACTACCTGGAGTTAATGTAGATCCCACAGGTCAAAGGCTCAGTCCCACAAGACTGCCTCCTGCCCTAGAAGCCCAATGCAGATCACTTGGGAAATTTTCCCAGGTTACCCACACAGCTATTTGATTTGGCTACAAATTCAGGCACGTTCATTAATTTGTTATAACACCTCACAGAACTCAAGAAAGCATGTTACTATTACCAGTTAATTATAAAGGATATAACAATAGAAGATACAAATGAATAGCTAGATATAGTATATAGTGTAAGGTCCTAAAGGACCTCCAGTGCAGGGGCTTCTCTCCCTGTGGATTTTGAAGTATGCTGCCCTCTTCACATGTGTTGTGTTTACTGACCAGGAAGCTCACCAAACCCCATATCTGGGGAGTTTCTTCAAGTCCCATTATGTAGGCACGATTGATTTAAGTCATTGGTCCTTAGTCAATAACTCAGTCTCCAGCTCATCCATCTCTCCCTTCCTCTGAGGTGAAGGGACAAGTTGAGGTGATAAAAAGTTCACAAAGGTTGAAAATTTGACACTAATTAGCAACTCATTCCAGGGCCGGCCAGCACTCCACCATGAGGCTATCAAGAAGTGCTTCCCTAGCTCCCCATTAGCAGAGAGTGAGGCCTGGTTGAACCAGGTACGGTGGGAAGGGATTTACTATGCACAACAAAAGATGCCCCTTTCACCTCTGTCACTTGGGAAATTCCAGAGGTTTTAGGCTGCTCAGAAATTGGGGAGGAAAACCGAATATATTTTGCAATACCACAAGGAGGTACAGATGGTTAAAAAGTATAGAAGTAACTGAGAGAGAATTACCCTGATATGGAAGTACAGAGAACAAATTTCTGTTGGAGTTCAGAAAGGAGTTTGTAAGAGAAGCATTTGTCAGATTGTGTTTTAAGGAAGAGAAAATTTTTGAAAGATGGAGATTAGACTATGCTTCTGTATGGTTCTTTAGCCAAGCAACAAGGAAGGATCACAATTGCCTAGGTTTTGTTATCACTTAAATTTCTTCAAAGAAGATCATTACTTTTATATATAGCTATGTATCCTTCTGCGTTTTTCCTTCTAATTATCTTTACACATCCAGGGATTAACACAATACTTGGGACATGGTTAGCATCAGCAAATATTCCCAAGTAGAATTGAACAGGCCCATAGAAATGGATGGATAGGTAATTTTATCCTTGGGGTTTATCTGTTGGGCCATAGTATTTATACTTAGTATTTAAAAATTATTATGATAGGTGCAGTAGCACATGCCAACAACAGTACTAGCTCTTAGCGAGACTGGTGGGAGGATTCTTGAGTTCAAGACCAGCCTGGGCAACACAATGAGATTCCAACTCAAAAAATAAATAAATTTTAGGTCTGTCTAATAAACATGTGGCCAGTGTTCTTTTACAGTTGGTACCTTCATAATGAGAGCATGTGTCTTCGTTACTTTTCTCTTGTTGTTGAGACAAAATATCCAACACCCAAAATTAAGGAAGGAGAGATTTATTTAGCTCACAGTTTGTGGAGGTTTCAATCCATACTTGATTAGCCCCAAGGCAGAGTGGCACATGGCAGAAAACAGCAAAAGCAAAGAGAGTGAAAGCAGGAGGGAGCGAGCCTCTTTCCCTCCCTTATATTGTGTGTAGGCTCCCAACCCCAGGGCGGGTGTAGCACTCACACCCATAATCCCAGCACTGGGCCATGAATCAATCATTAACTCCAGCAGTGTGCCCCATGACTGCCTGAGGCTTTCGGGGCACTCTGAACACAAGCCGTATCAGTATATGTGGAAGGGGAAATGAAAGTACGTTAACAGGAGCGTATGCTGAAATTTGTGATCCTTAGAGAAAGAAATTGCATTTAAAGTTTGAACACTTACTACATTAAAATGTGGCCTGCCTGAATCAGCACATTTTATGATGAGTGTCATACAAGCATTTTCAAATATCAATACAGGGAAGTATAATCACCAAAATCTTGTCTCACAAAGTAAATCAGCCTTTTACTCTAAAATAAAATAATATGTAAGACATTGTAAAACCTATTGCTGATTTGTGCTTGTGAAGTATCAATTGACAGTCATGTTAATTCTGTTTTAGTTAGCTGTTCTGAGCTTTCTATTGCTTCTTTTCAAAGGTGGTATTTCTGCTTTGTTCAGTTCTCTGCCTCATACATCTGATCTTTACTCATTAAAAAGTTGCATAAAAATAACTTGTAGTCTTTAGTTAGTGAATTACTAGTGTTATTTAAATCTTATATTTGATTTCCAGGTCCAGCAGTTTAAGCAGGATCCACGCCCAACAACGTGTCTTCACTCTGTCTTCAATGTGCATACTGGAGATGAGTTGCTCTCTTATGAGGAGTATGGTCATCTTCAGGTAAAAAGGAGAGGACTGCAGACGTTTCCTCTCTGTACACTATCTCATAGAACATTTGAGGTTACTGAAGTTTCTGAAGTAGATTTCATACATTGTCTAAAATGGAAGTATAAAATGAGCCCTAGGGCCAGGGATGTAGCTCACGGGCACAGGCGCTTGCCTGGCAAGTACTAGGTCCTGAGTTCGATACCTCATACAAAAGTAAAAAATAAAAAAAATGAAATGAGGCCTGAAATGGATAAGAAATTGAAATACTAACTACTAGGACTGAAATAATTACTCTGATTGAACATTAAATCTGACTGAGTTCTTGGGCAACAGGATGTATTGTAATATTACTCCTGTCTAGAAGAAGGAAACCTTTGGTAAAAAACTATTTATTTGGTATCAGATTTAGAAGGATTTCAACACTTAGGAAATAAAAGGTAATTAACACTGGTAAAAGATGATATCAGGAGTTTATGTTATACAGCACATCATTTTAAAATACATTAACCTCCATAAGGCTAAAGTCATGCCATTGAAATGCCAAAAGGCATTTCTGAAGTCCATAAATTTTGTCTCTTGTTAAATTTTATATCTGTGATAGGAATATAATGTAGGACTTTATGTTTTATTTTCATTTACGCCCCCCACATCTATGTATTGCTTTTAACTGAACATCCAGTGGCTTGTTTCCAGGCGACACATGTATATGCTATTTATCATTAATGGTTTTTTTCCTACATATGATTTGATTCTACTGCATTTGGATTAGAGTGGTTATTATTCATACATTCTATACTAAAATTAGAGTTTTACCTTTTTTATTATCCCTCTTTCTCTAGAAATGTGAAATGTCTTACTTTAGTATGTTTCCTCCAAACATAAAAAGTACAGTGTTCCCATTTCTGTGCACCAGAAAATCTTGTATCTTATTGTAAGTAGTTCCTTAGAGAATTAGTGTTATATGAATATGTAGCTACTCAACCTTAACCTAGTAACTGTAACATAATTAGATTTTTTGTTTCTTTTGCATTGACAAATAAATTTGCTATGTGAAATGGGGTTTTCAGAAGGTAACAGCTCATTTATTTTTTACATGATGATACTGTTATATTTATTGACCCAAAAATGTTCACACTGGATTATTCAACTTAAAGTATAAATTATAGAACATTAATTTGAGCATTATTTTAAAAATAAACATTAAAAAGTTTAGAAGGGCTTACATCAAAAGATAATTTCTCAGTAGGATTAAAGGTTATTTTTTTCTTTATTTTTACATACGTTTTCTAACTATTTGATGAATGTGTACTATATGTATAGTTTAAACATTTTAAAATTGTATTTTGATTGACATTAATTCTACATATTAATGGGGCACAGTGTGACATTTTGATACATATATATAAAGAGTGTGAATCAGATCAGTATAATTGGCATATCTATCAGCTGTAGTTGTCAACTGTAGTAATCCTACTGTGCTAATCTGCTGCTGTGCTTTAGAACGTTTGAAGCTGTCCTTTCTATCCGAGCACAACCTGGTCTGTGCTGACCACCCTTTCTCTACACCCTCTCCCCCATAGTCCAACACACTGTCCAGGCTCTGGTAACCACTACTTTATCCTCCACTTCTCTGAGATCAGCTTGTTGGTTTCCATGTATGAGTAAGGACATGTAGTATTTGTCTTGCTATCCTGATTTATTTCACTTAACATAAGATTCTCCAGTTTCATCCATGTTACTGTAAATTATAGAATTTCATTTTTTTCATGGCTACATAATACTGCATTGTGTATATTTTCTTTATCCATTTATCCATTGATAGACTCCTTAGGTTGATTCAGCATCTTGGCTGTTGGGAATAGTGGTGTAATAAATATTAATACAGATATCCCTGATGATTAGTGATGCTGAGCATTTTTTTATATGCTTCTTGAGCATCTGTATACCTTCTTTTGAGTATTTAGATCATTCACCTATTTTTAAATTGGATTATTTCTTTTTTGCTATTGAGTTGAATTCTTCATATATTTTAGAAATTGGATGCATACTTTTCAAGTATTTTTGCACATTCTGTAGGTTTTTTCTTCTCGCTGTTGGTTTTTTTGCTATACAGAAGTGTTTTATGTAATGTCATTTGTCAATTTTTACATTTGAGGCCTGTGCTTTTAAGGTTGTATCCAAAAACTCTTCGCCTACACCAATATATTGAAGTATTTCCCCATATTTTCAGTATTTTTAACTTTTCATCTCTACATTTAATCTACTTTGATTTGATTTAGTATATGATGAGAAAATACGGGTCTAATTTCTGTCTTTGAATATGAATATCCACTTTTCTGGCACCATTTATTGAAGAAACTTGATTTTTAAAAATTTATTTTTATAAGTACATGTTTGCAATACACAATGATTACATTCATTGTGCAGTTGCTACATAACACCTTTTAATTCTTATTATATATCCCCTTTTTTTCTTTCCTCCCCTCTTGCTCCATCTCTTGGTCCCCTTCTTATTTACAAAAAAACTATCCCCGTTTCCTATTGCCTGTCCTTATTTAGCTCTTTAACCTATTTAGACTTTGCATTTCTCATGTAAGAAACAATGTGATATTTAAGCTTGTTTGTCTCATTTCGCTAACATTACTATCCAAGGTGCATCCTTTTTTTTTTTCTTTTAAAGCTTATTTTTATTTATTTTTAATCAGATTTTATTGGTACATTTTAGGAATACATAATAATCACATTCATTATAGAGAATTTGTACCTGTACAAGATACAACTTGGTTCTTTTTCCCATTACCCTACCCTCCCTGCAACCCCTCCACCCCCCCCATTTATAAAGTTTTGTTTCCATGTTTTACTGTTCTAATTTTTTTACTTTTCCTTTCTTTCCTTTCCCTCTGTCCTCTCTTTTGTTTCTTTCCCCATTTGAACATTTTCTTACTATTTCACAATACCTGTTAAACATTTTAGTCCTTATTTACACTTTCAGTTTCTCACACCCAAGGAAAAAAAGCAATATTTAAACGTGTGTCCAATTTATTCACTTGAGTATGATCTCAAGTATATCGCTAAAGCAGTATTTAAACATGTGTCCAATTTATATCACTTAAGAGTATGCATCCATTTTCCTAGCAATGTCTCAAGGGTATCCCTCTTTATGGCAGAGTAATACTCTAATATGTGTGTGTGTGTGTGTGTGTGTGTGTGTGTGTGTGTGTGTGTGTATACACACACACACACACACACACACACACACACACACACATATATATATGTATATATCTTTATACATCTTCTTTATCCATTCACCAGTTAATAGGCATTTGGGTTGTTTCCAAGAGTTGACTATTACAAAGTATACTGCTATAAACATAGGTGTGCATATATTGCTGTGGTGTCATGTTTTTAATTCTTTTGGGAAGATACCACAGGAGGGGAATGGCTGCATCAGATGGAATTTCTAGTCCCAGGTTTTTGGGGGATCTCCACACTGATTACCACAATTGGTTGCACCAGTCTACATTCCCACCAACAGTGCAATAGCATTCCTTTTCTTCCATAGCCCCACCAATATTTGTTATTGGTTGATTTCTTGATGAGAGCCATTCTTTCTGTAATGAGATAGAATCTCAGCATTAAATGACTAGTGATGTTAAACATTTTTTAATATATTAATTTGCTGTTTGTGTTTCATCTGAGAAGTGTGTATTCATCTCAGATGCCCAGTTTTGTCTGGGTCTTTCGATTTGGGGGGTCTGATTGTTTTGAGTTCTTTATATGTTCTGCATAGTAATCCTTCATCTAAGAACAGCTGGAAAACATTTTTTCTCACTATGTGAATTGTCTCTTCACTCCATTAGTGGTTTCTCTTGCTATGCAGAAGCTTTCAAGTAAGGTAAGATCCCAGTTGTTAATTCTTTCTGATAGTTCCTGTGCAATTG
Source organism: Dinomys branickii (assembly GCA_004027595.1). Taxonomy (NCBI): domain Eukaryota; kingdom Metazoa; phylum Chordata; class Mammalia; order Rodentia; family Dinomyidae; genus Dinomys; species Dinomys branickii. Next base: position 82,243 of record PVLD010006220.1, read on the forward strand.
GGGTTTTATTCATAAAATCTTTGCGTACACCAATGTCTTCAGAGTTTTACGTTCTCCATCTTGCAGCAGATTTAATGTTTCTGTTTTAGTATTTAGACCTTTGATCTAGATCAACTTTAGTGCATGGTGAAAGTTATGTATCCAATTTTAGTCTTCAGCATGTGCAAAGCCAATTTTTCTGGCACCATTCATTAAAGAGGCTATCTTTCTTCCAGGGAATGTGTTTGGCACCTTTGTCAAACATAACATGGCTAAGTATCTCTGGAGTTGTTTCTGCATCTTTTAGTCTGTTCCCTTGATCCTCGGGTCTGGGTTTTTTTTTTATTTGCTAGTACGTGCTGATTTTATCACAGTAGCTTTGTAGTATAATTTCAAGCCAAGGATTGTGATATCCCTGCCTTGCCTTTGTTGCCCAGAATTGGCTTTGCTATTCTAGGTCTCTTCTGGTTGCAAATGAATTTTAGGATTGTTTTCTCTAATTCTGTGAGATACATTTTGCTGGAATTTTGATCAGAATAACAGTTTTGGAAGTATGGCCATTTTCACTGGATTGGTTCTTTCTACCCAAGAGCAAGGAATATTTTTTCATTTTCTGATGTTCTCTTCAGGTACTGTAATTTTCAGTGCAGAGGTCTTTACATCCTTTATTAGATTGATTCCTAGGTCTGTCATTTTTGGGGATGCTATTGTAAAAGATGTTGGTTCCCTAATTTCTCTCTCAGTGAGTTTGTTATCGCTGTACAGGAAGGCAATTGATTTTGGGGTGTTGACTTTGTATACAACTGCATTACTGAATTTGCTTAATGAATCTAGAAGTCTTTTGCTGGAGTATTTGGGGTTTTTTAAGTAGAATATCATGTCGTCTATGAACAATGAGCTTAAACTTTTTAGAGGGCCCTTGTCTAGCCTGCATTCTCTCTGCTGCTGTCTCTGTGGCAGTCTTCTACATGGTTACTATGGTAGGGTGACCTTAGAAACAGGGAGGTGTGCTTGTTCTGTTTTGCTTTGTAGCTCAGTCTTTTTTTCTTTTTCATTTTGAGACAGGGTCTCACTATGCAGTTCAGACTGGCCTTGAGCTCACTTTGCAGCCCAAGCTGGTCTCGAACTCGCAATGATCCTCCTGCCTCAGCCTCCCAAGTGCTAGGGTTACAGGTGTGCGCCACCACGTGGGGCTCATGTAGCTGTCTTAAACAGTTAACCCCTTCCCCAAATGGCTCCTGATGAGATACTCTGAAATACGGCGATGCTCCGCTGGATTTCTACTCCAGCTCTAACCTGCCAAGCAGAAGGAGTCACTTTCAAAGTAAAAGCCCATGATGATTTTACAGTTAACAGTACCTGTGAGATTGTGGGTGTGGCACCAAGGGCTTAGTCCATTGTTTGCCCCTGGAGCTGCCATCCTCTCTGGTCTTTCCTTGTGTGAGCTGAGACAGGTCTCCTCCCTCCCAGCCAGGGTCGACTTACAGACCGCTTCACCCTGTGTGTAGTTCATAGTTTTCCATTTTCCATCCTCTCCCTCCAAACTCTTGGTGGTGTTCTTTATTTACCAAGTAGTTGTTTTCCTGGTGTTGCAATTCCAGGTCACACATATGCTGTATCTTTCTGTCACTCTTTAACATTATGTGAGATTTGCTTTTCTTCAATGTGTATTCTTGCTGTCTTTTAAAAAAAAAATCAACTGGTTGCAAAAGTGTGGTTTTATTTTTGGTTCTAAATTCTGTTCCATTGATCTGTGTGTCTATTTTTAGGCCAATGTGATACATCTTATTTATTTTGTGTTTCTTTTGTTTTGTCTTTTCTTTTAAGAGACAAGGTTCTACTATGTTGTCTAGACTAGTCCCAAACTTCTGAGTTCAAGAGCTCTTTCTGTTCAGCCTCCCAGGAAGCTGGGTCTATGTGTGCTCATCACTGATTCTCACTTCTGAGGTTTACTTTTGTATCCTAGAATTTAAGCTCTGTGCTTGGTGCATTATAGGTATTAAATAAATATTACTCATCCTGTTATTTGATACTTTACAATTTTCCAATTACTGATACCTTCTTACAGAAACAGAACAGAAACACAGAAAAGTCAGAGTAGAGAACTCTTCTCTTATTCTAAGATGTTCCTATAGTTGGCTTTCAGTAGGAATTAAAAAAAATTTTTTTTTCAGTACTGGTATTGAACCCAGTTCATTCATAGTGAGCTGTTTCCCCAGCCATTATTTTGTTTTGTTTTAATTAATTAATTAATTAGTGTGTGTATGTGTTTTGAGACAGGGTTATGTTCAGTTACTCAGTGACCCAGGCTAGATTGTGATCCTCCTTCCCGAACTTCCCAGAGTACTGGAATTATTGATCTGCCCACCCTGCCTGGCAGAATAAAGTTTCTTTCAAATATTTCCGACAGGCCAGTGACAGTGCTTGAAGAAGATATTTAGATGAGCCTTTCAGTGGGATGAAACTCTGCCAGTGTTTGAGAGAGGTGACTCAAAAGTTTATGTTGTTCTAAAAGACCTAAAATTCGAATTCTCTGTTTGCCTCTGGGCTCATTTGGACCCATTTGGACCCTGACAAGACTCTGACACTTACTCATCTGTGTGTACTAGAGTCAGGAGACATCCAGGATCAGCCTGATTGTGAGAGTGCTGCCAGCAGTGTCCAGCCCTGGTGGCACAAGGCCTGCTTTGTTTGAGACTTTGAAGGCACCAGCAGTTTTCTGCCTAACACTATATCTTGAGGTTACTGAGTTAGGGTTAGAGGGAACTCCAGGGAAACACATGGGACCAAAGCTGTTAAAGTGTAGTAGTCATCTGTGTTAGAATTGTAAATGAATAAAATTACATCTTTCTTGTTTTTAACTCAGGTTTGCAGTTTTTTAACTTGTTAAAATTCATCACTTAAATTGTTTTTCTTCTATTTATTTAATAACAGCTTTATTGAGCTATTATTCTTGTACTATAGAGTTCCAGTATACAATTCATTGGTTTTTAGTCTATTTATGGAGTTGTGCAACCACTGGAATTGTCACAGTCACTTTTGAAACATTGTTGTCACCCTAAAAAGAAACACTATGCCCATTAGCAAGCACTCCTCTTTTCCCTAAAGCTCCCTAGCCCTAAGCAACCATCTGTCCACTTTCTGTCTCTGGATTTGCCTATTTGGCTCATGTGGATTTTTGTTTATTTGTTTTATTTGTGATACTGGGGATTAAATGTAGGGCCTTTGTTATACCCCAAGCCTAATTTTTTTAAAGTTTTAATTAAAGTCAAGGTCTTGCTGAATTTCCCAGGTTGGGCTTGAATTACTGGTATTACTGCCTTAGCCTCCCACAGTCCTGGTATTACCTATATGCATCAGTACATATAGTAGTGATGTATTTAGGTACATGCATACACTTGGCTTAGACTATTATTGAGGCTAAGTTCCATCATAGGCTGTCTACGAGCTGAAAAACCAGGGATGCTGGTAGTGTTGCTTGGTTCAAATTTGAAAGCCTCAGAACCACAGAAGCTGAAAGTATAACTCTCAGTTAAAGGCCAGAGAATCAAGAGCTGGAGAGAAGAGAACTGAGGGCAATACTCGAACCCCTAACAAGAGCTTGGTGTTCTAATGTTCAAAGGTGGGAGAAGGAAGACCCTCTGGCTCTAGAAGGCAGAAATGTACCCTTCTTCCACCTTTGTATTCCATCCAGGCCCTCAGCAGGTTAGATAGTGTCTACTCACATGGAGAGGAGACCTTCCCCACCCAGTTCACTGACTCATCTGCCAGTCTCTTCTGGAAATACCCTCACAGCTTTACCCAGAAATAGTATTGTACTATTTAGGTAGGGGTCCTTTATTCAATCAAGTTGACATAGAAAGTTAACCATGTTGTAGCATGTAACTTTGTGATTGTGTCCCTGACAGTTTACACATCCCATTCGGGATTCTTTAAGAATCTTTTTTTATGAAAGTGGATAGTGTCTTTTTGATAGATTGTATAACATCTATCTTTAATAAGCTAATGAACTAAAAGGCTACCATTTTAGCTCATAAACCAATTTGTTTATAAATATATATATATACAGTATATGTTATCCTGTTTACTAAAATTAATGAGTTTTTGAAATAAAAAATATGACTGTTTTCAAGATATACTTGCTGTTGTTTATAGAATTCTGGCATAGTAGTAAAGTTTTGCCAAATAACTTTTCATTTACATGTACAAATGCAGTGAGATTATATAGCTTTCTATGGGACAAAACTACTCCAAAGTGGAAGTACTTTAGACTGAGTTTGAAAGTAAATCTTATGAACAAATGTTACACAGTTTTGACACTTCTACTTGCAGCCATTTCCCTTATCAAGTGTTAACCCAACAAAATAAATTTGATGATTTTTCAAAGTTGAGATTTCATTATGAAGTAAAATCTATATACCTCCTTTACTTCATAATTGGAAAAGAAATAGATTTTATATGACACTGTTAGGGCACATGACTTGTAATCTTAGCTTTCACATTTAATTTCTTTACATAATGTTTTCTTCTCATCTAATATCTTAATGTTGCTGTTTATTTTCAGATAAATGCAGTGTCACTATATCTCCTTTATCTTGTGGAAATGATTTCTTCAGGACTCCAGATTATCTATAACACAGATGAGGTACAATTTTTCCACTGTACTACTAAATACTGAGAATATCTTTTTCTTTTTACTTTTAAAGACTTACTTTTAGTTGCATAAAATGGATTATGTTTATATTCATATAATGAGGTAATAACTTTTGGATATTGTTTCAAAAAGTCTTTACGTTTTCAATGCAATGCACTTTAAAAGAGAGCACAGTATATATGACAGGCGGAAAAGAGAGCACAATATATGAAGGCCATATTTTAGATGATTTGAAAGAAAATGATGTAACTTTCAAAGAATTTTAGTAGCAATGAAAATAAAATATGATTTACAGATTTTCTAAGTTATATCTTTTTGCACACCATTGCCTTTCGTAACTCAAACATTTAAAAGCAGAAACTTTTATCATATGGTATTACTGTTACTTAAGACTTAAGTATGGTTCTTCATATCTTCTAAAGAAACAAATACCATATTATTTTTCATTGGCAAAACTGCAAAGAGTTTATACTCCTGTTTGAGAGGCTTTTCTTTCACTTACACATTAATGCTTGAATGAACACACAAACACACAGGCTGGCAGACTTTGCAGTGTACAACAGGGGAGCAAGAAAGCTTCCATGATGGCACACAAAGTAGTCATTCTGTCAGAAACTAGGTATGCCGTACATGCTTGTTACTCCTTTCCCATGCAGAGGAGTTGTTACATCAAATACAAAATCATCATTGGCTGCTGTTTGAATTGGAGTACCTGTATGCCGACCCTCTGCTAGTTTATAGTCTTATAAGTCAAGTCTTTAGAGGTAAAGGTAAGTAAGACAAGAAAATATAGTGAGAAATTAATAATATTTAATTGTAGTTTCTTCTATTTGGTTCATGAATAATTTTGTGTTTTAGTTTGTCTAAATCACGCTTAGTTTATAATTTTATGAAATAATAGTATTCAAGCATTTTCAATAGAGAAATGACTAGAAAACTTCTTTTACAGACCCATCTTAAGCAGAATCCTTAAAGTATAAAACAAATAGAAGAGGTATGACTCTGGCTGAAGAGAGAAGGGCTTCTACCACTAACCGTTTAGTTTGCCATTTCTTTTTCACCCATAGAGGCTCCAGGCACTGGGGAAATGTCCCAGGTACCAGAGAAACACGGTGTGATGACCATTTGCAATTAATGACAACTGATATTGTTGTTTGCAAGTGATTTTGTACTAATGGTACTTGAGGCAAAGGTAGTAGTGAAAGTGTCATAGCAAAAGTTTTTTTGTTTGGTATTTTATTTTTGAAAATTTGTTTTCTGTTTTGTAAACATCTACATTATTTCATTATAGATCTTTGTCAGTTGCCATTATGTGTCAATATGATATTGCTTAACCTATTTTTATCTTAACTGTATTATACTTTATCTTGACCTTACTGTGTTTACTTGGTGAGTATAAAATTGTTACAAACCTAATAACATGTACATGTAAAACTGTTACAAACCTAATAACATGTACATGTAATCATGTATCATTGCTGTTCACCATATTTTTCCTTGAGATTCTATTTTATTTTGTTTTGTTTTGTTTTTTTGTGTTTTTTTTTTTTTGAGATTCTATTAATGTATCAAGGACCATATGAAAAGGTATTAAGTAGGTCTCTGTAGAATCTTTTAGTCAATAAAGTTTCTTTTCTCTAGACATTTCTGAGAATTTAATTCTATGAAAAGAGATATGATGTGGATCCGCTATCTTTTCTGAATGTACCTTAGGCCGGTTTGGCAAGATTGTAACTTATCTCTTCAATACCTGGTCCCATTCAGATCTTAGGGTTGTACAAGTACTTTGGAGATAATGCAGCTACCATTTATTTCCTTTTATATTTACTATCAAATTTTAAATTTGCCACAGTCTTTATTTTTCTTAGTATTGAAGAATACATACTTTGAGGAGATACACACACACACATACACACACATATATGCACATACACATATGTAATATATTTTATATTTGTCTTCATTTTTGGTTTTTTAATAATCATTTTCTTGTTTTTGCAATGCATCATATTTTGACTGATCCCTTTGAATTGCCATACTGATTTCCACAGTGATTGGACCAGTCCAGTCTATATTCCCACTAACAGTGTAGAAAGGTGCCCTGCCAACACGTGTTATTGGTTGATTTCTTGATGAAAACCATTGTTTCTGGAATAAGATGAAATTTCAGCGTTGTTTTGATTCACATCTCTCTAATAACCAGTGATGCTGAACATTTTTCATACATTTATTTGCTGTTTGTACTTCTTCATCTGAGAAATAGCTATCCATTCCAGATACCCATTTTATATTTGGGGTGTCTGAAGCATGGTAAAAATTTTTTTTCCTACTCTGTGGATTGTCTGTTCACTCTGCTGGTGGTTTCTTTTGCTGCGAAAAAGTTTTTTAATATGTTGTGATTCCAGTTGTTGATTCCTTGCAATATTTTCTGTCTTACTGGGCTTTTGTTCGTGTAATCTTTGCCTACACCTGTGTCTTCAAGAGTTTTACCTATTTTAACCTACCAGCAGATTAACAGTGAATGTTTTAATATTTAGATCTTTTATCTAATATTTAGATCTTTTAGATATTTTATCCAATTTAGATTTTAGTTTAGTGCATGGGGAGAGACTTCTTTATGAAATGGTCACTTTTAAAGATGGCTGCTTTGTGTAGGTGGCTTATGAGTCTGTCTCAAGATCCTGCCTCTTACATTTTTTAGGAATGAGAGGTTCCTGACTATTTGGCCTAGTACCTAGGTCTTTTCTACTGGCATTATGTATGACTCTCAGACAATAAAACAGCCAAGTTCATCACTAAAGCTAGCATGACGAGCTCCTCCAAAACAACCAATAGCGCCTTACAGCTTCTTCCAGCTCCAACAGCCTTTCTCCACTCCCAACAGCCATAACTTTTCCTTCTCCAGTTCTGCCTCTTATGCTGCTGGCATCAATCCCCAGGTGGGCCTTCCACACCCAGCACCATGCTTACTCAGTTCAGCCGGGGCTTATAAGTTGACCACCAGGTATCAATCCACTGCAATCCACCCCTGGTCAACTTGATAACCATACATACTTCCTTGATCCATGGTCTCTAGTGGCAGATTTGTGAAAATTAACATTTCCTCATCTTTTCACATTTACATTAACATAAGTTACAAATATACATTTCTTTTCTTTTTCAACTCATTTCTGCAACAAAAGCAAAAATATTCAAAGGGTGACCAAAATTCAAGGTTAAAAGATAATGCTTTGATTAATTAACCTGATTACAAACATATATCTAAAAACAACATAAAAACATTAAAAACTATTATAGTCACACTATTAAAAACTATTATAGTCCTTACTTCCTGTTAATTTTTACTATGTATGGCCAGACTGAAAAATAGAGATCTCCTGCAATTCAAATACACTTATCTTCAGGTGAAAGATTTCAGTTCATATTTTCATCGTCCTGTTCTTAACAAACATGTTTTCCTCTATTTCATCCTTTCAACCTGTCTTGGTCACTTTTCTCTCATTGCTGAGACAAAATACCCAACGCCCAAAATGAAGGAAAGGTTTATTTAGCTTACAGTTTGTGGAGATTTCAGTCCATACTTGGCTGATTCTGAGGCAGAGTGGCACATGGCACAGGGCAAACGTTCATGGCAGCAGAGCACAGCAAAAACAACCAGCAAAAGGGAGGAATGGTGGGTAAGCAGCCTCTTCTCTTCCCTTACATTGTAAACAGCCTACCCCCACCCAAGGGGGGTGTGCCTCTCACACAATCTCCATGCCCTCTTCCACAGGCTCAGGATGTGTACAAAGTAAGCAGCTTAGCTTCCTCCTGAGTCACTCAGCTAAACCTCTAGACTCCCCAAGTTGACACAGTGTATCAACCATAACACAGCCCAAAGCTCCATTTGTGCCACCCATCTGGCCAAATGTCGCATATCAATCTACTCGCTTTTAGCTCTTAATTTCAAATATAGATCTGGCCAAAAGCTCTCAACAGTAACCGTGCCACCATCCCAACAATAGACTACATTGAAATTTTGTTTCTCCAACCAGGCAGTATCTCTAAACACAAGCAAAATGCAGACCAACTTCTGCCAAAACACAATATATTACCTGGGATCCAACAACCAATGTAATCCTTCTCAATTGAAGGCTCCCAAGCTTCATCTTAATTGGTAGCATTTCCATCAGTACTGATTTTCCATGCTCCAGTCAGAGTTTCCGATAGAGTTTGCAACATACAAGGGCTGGCACTTTGGCCAGTCTCAAAACTTTTCCAGATTAATTCCATAGGTTCTTAAGTCACATGGCCAGGCAACACCATAACAGTAACCCCACTCACCAATTTTGTGTTGGTTTGGGGCTTATTTTTGCAAGGGGAACAATATAATACAGGACATACTATTTATAATAGTCACCCAAAGAATGATACACAAGAGCATGCAGGAAATCTGTCCATGTAACATAGATCAAGAATCCAGCTGAGGGCCTGGATCCTGCAATAGTATCCTGTGTGAATCCAACTTAAAACCTAGAGCTCATCTTCCCATGAATCTAACTGGAAGCCCAGAAACCATAACAATATCTCATACAAGCCTGTTTCATGGATCTGCATTGGGAAGGCTCCAAGATCATTTGTGAAATCTAGAAAGTCTGTGCCAGCAGGATAAAGGATCTGTACTAGGAGGCTTAGGGCTCTGCACTGGAGCCAGGAAGCAATGCTCAGAAGAACCAGAGCTCCCCTGCGAAGTACCACAGCCATCCTCAGTAACAGTGTGGTCCTGAGCTCCTCAAAGGATGAAGACAGCTGAGTTCCTATCAGAGAAGCCAATGCAGCAAGCTTCTTCAGGAGACTGAGCTGTGCACCTTCTTCCCCTCTGGAGCTAGGAAGTAATGCTCAAAGCAAGGACCAGAGCTCCCCCAAAGTGAACCGAAGCCATTCTCAGTGCCAACAAGGTCCCCAGCTCCTCGGAGGATGAAAACAGCCAAGTTCATTAGGAAAGCCAGCATGACGAGCTCCTCCAAAACAATCAACAGCTTCCACCAGCTCCAACAGCCTTTCTCCACTCCCAACAGCCATAACTTCACCTTTTCCAGTTCTACCTCTTATGCTGCTGGCAACAATCCCCAGGTGGGGTGCCTACACCTGGCACGACGCTTAGTCAGTTCAGCTGGGATTATAAGTTGAGCACCAGTTATCAATCCACTACAAGTAGGTAGCTTTATTACTAGCATGGAGACTTCTTGATGAAATGGCCACTTTTAAAGATGGCTTCTTTATATAGGTGGATTTTGATTTTGAGTCTGTCTCAAGATCCTGGCTCTTACATTTTTTAGGAATGAGAGGTTCCTGACTGTTTGGCCTAGTACTAGATCTTTTCTATTGGCATTATTTATGACTCTCAGATGATCTGGATATTGGCATACAGAGAGAACAACTGACTACAACAACTATGTCACCTTGGCTAACATAGTACAATCAATAATAGAGTTAACATCAAACAGTCTAGAAAATTATAAACTATGGTAACTTAATTTGCCACCTTTAACTGGGTACAAAATTTATAGTTATATAACAAAATCCAAAACATGGAAAATTATATAGAGTAAATACCCCCTCAATAGAGGAATTTTATCCTCATGGGAGAAAATTTAAGACAGGTATCATGAAAACTATAGAAATAAAAGAAGAGGACGAGATTAGAAGCAAGGCTGAAGGACAAAGGAAGAATATCCAAGTTTCAGGAAACTGGTGAAAAAGATACGAGGAAAGAGGGAAAATACATGAACAGCATAACGAAACAAAAGGACCGAAAACAACGTTCATGCTCACAAAAGACCAGAGAGAGTCAAGAAAAAAAGAGGGCTGAGGATATAGCTCAGTGGCATAAGCACCTGCCTGCACCTGCCTGGCAAGCGCAAGGTCCTGAGTTCAATCTCCAGTACTGCAAAAAAAAAACAGGTTTTTTCTTTTTCTGTGATTTTTAAGCTTGTGCTTATCTTTTGAGGTCTGCAGTATTTTGGTAATGTCCAATTCAGATCATATGTCTAACGTCGCTGGTTGGCAGACAGCCCAGATTTGTACTGAGTGATGCCAGTGAGCCTGCAGTGGGATTAAGTTAGTGTTCTGTATATTCTCAGCAAGCCTGCAGTAGAAACAGGATGGCGTGCCAATTCCACAACTTTCAACTCCACACAAGTTCAGGCTGATCTTGGTTTCTGGTTGTGGGGTCAAGGGCTGATTTGCTCAGCCTACAGCACTCTGAGCATGTCTTGCCAGCTTGACCTCGGCTTCCTGGCCCTGGATGTCTCCCATGGCACTGTGAGATTTCAACACTGGGAGCTCTGAGATGAAACCAACCCACAGCTGCGCTAAAGTCTGGCCAAGCACCCTCTGCCAGGGACTTGATAGTTGTTTGGACTTCACTAGCTGTTGTAGCTCGCAGCACCCTTTCCTCTGTTCCAGTGGTATGTTTCTCCCTGGAGGCCTTGGGACTCACCCACCCTGTGTCTCTGTAGATTTGATCCCCCTCTCTCAAGCCACAAGCTTGAAGCTGGTCAAAAAAGTAGAGTTTGCCTCCTCTTTCTGCATTGTGGTCTTCACTTTCTCTGCGGGGTCCAGTTTTCCCTGAAGATCCTTCCTGGTTACTGGAGATCAACCTCCCTCCTTCTTTTCTTTCCCAAGTCATTATATTCCAGTGTCTGGATTCTGAATCTCAGAAAGGTTGATTTGTTGCTGTTTACCATTCTGCTGTCTTTCTAGAAGTACTAAGTGTCTTTATTACTGCAGTTGTTTTCTATTGCTGTGTACCAACTTACCTCCCAATTTAGTGGTTTAAGAGAATAGCGTTTATTATCTGAATGTTAGAGGGTCTGGAATTTGGTCTTGGGGGTTAAAGTCTGGTATTGCTGTCTCGGGGTTTTGCATGAGGTTGTCAGTAGGGTGTGCACTCTCCTGAAGAGTTAGTGAGAATGGAAGACCCCATACTGAAATGCATGTCATAGAGTTGTCAAGAGGTCTCACATTCTCCCGGCCTTTTGCAGTGGACTTTCCTATATTGCTGCATGAGTGTCTATATAATATGGCAGATGGATTTGTCTAGGACAGGAATCCAAGAGACAAAATGAAAATGTAGTGTTTTTTTATGACTTAGCCTCAGAGGTCGTACTCCATCATTTTACAATATCCTGTTACACAAACTTGGCTGTTCAGTACAGGAGGAAACTACAGAAGGGCTTAAATAGTGTTATATATAGTTGTATTCCAGCTACTACCTTTAGCAATGTTTCTAGGTATTTGGGGGTTACGTGGGTTTTTTTGCCTTTTGTTTTTGAGACAGGGTCTTACTTTGTAGTGCAGGCTGGCCTTGAACTCACTGTGTAGCCAGGTTGGCCTTGAACTTGCAGCAATCCTCCTGCCTCAGCCTCCCAAGCAGTAGTTTTTTTTTTTTTGTTTTTGTTTTTGTGGTACTGGGGATCGAACTCAGGACCCTGCGCTTGCTAGGCAAGCGCTTATTCCACTGAGCTATATCCCCAGCCCCCTCCCAAGCAGTAGTTTCTAGGTGGACTTTTAATGTGATTTATTTATCACCGTATGTAGAGTTTTTTATTTAAAGATAGGTATTTTATTTCTTCTCTCATTTACTGTGTTGCTTTTGAATTGTGTACATATTTTCTTTAAAATATTGGCTTCTATTTATTGTATGGATACTTTTATGTTACAGGCATTACCTTTCATATGAAGTGTTTTATCAAGCTTAACTTGAATTTCTGTCTTTTAAAAGTTCAAATATATTTCTTAAGCATAATTTTAGAGGCCTTGTATTCTCAGGTTCTGTTTATCAATAGTATAAACAAAAAGGATGTTGCTTAAAACTATTTATAAGTGTTTTTCTAAAAGTAGAAAGATATTTTTGTCCTTGCATCAAAAAATGTATAAAATGGATAATTTTTATATAGCATTTATTATGTCCTGTCACTGTTCACAGTGCTTTGTATTAATAAACTCATTTAATACTTAACAGCAACACTGTGAGGTACAGTTATATTTTCATTTTCTCAATGACAAAAGTATTACAAAGAGCCACTAAGTGGCTTGTACAGCATTACTCGTGGAGTGAGTGATAGGGCTGGGATGTGAACCAAATGGTCTGACCCAAGAGTCCATTCTCAGTACTGTCAGATGTAAATTTTAGCCTGCACAGATGTAAGTGACACATATGTCATGTGACAGCATTATTTTCAAGCTATGCAGGCAGCTAGGCTGCCCCAAAGTTTACAGATTCTTGATGCATGGATGTCTATATTTTTCCACTCATCTTTGTATGAATTATGCAAATATTTAATAAATATTTATTTAGTTTCTTCTGTGGACCAAACCTTAAGACAGTAGCAATGAGAAAAGAGATTACTCTGTAATGTTATGGAAGCTTACATTATGTCGGGAAAACAACATTAATAAATAATTAAATGTACGGTCAGTAATACATAATTTTTTTAAGAAACCGCAAGGGAAATGTATAAAATAAGGGAATTATTTTAAGTAGAATTGGAAAGAGCTTTTGAGCAAAGATTGAATGAAATGAAGAAACAAGTTATGCAAGCTTGTGGAGAAGATGACTCAGGCAGAGGGAAGAATATGTATAAATCTCTCTGGATTGAGTGCACTTGCCATGACTGAGGTATGCTTAAAACTTATTTACAGTTGAAGTGGAGTTGACAGTCTGAGTGGTAGAGATTGCTTCTAAGTAGTGAGGAGCCATAATAAAGATAGGATATTTTATTCCAAGTGGTATAGGATGCCATGATGTGTTTTAAGGCAGAAGCAGTTAAAACTTGAGTTATGTTTTAAAGACATAATTTTGTTGGGGTGTGAAGAATAAACTATAGGAGGGCAAGATTGAAATAAGGGGGATTGGTTCTATTATTTTAATAAGTCAAGAAGAAAAATGCTTATAGCTTAGCATGATGCATGGCAGAAGAAGAGATTTCACTTTCAATATACACGTAATACACAGGTAGAGTCAGTGTTCTTAGCTTATGCATGGGTGACTACTGTGAGAGGAGACTTAAAAGATCTACCTTTGTGGACCTCCCTGAATAAATGCTTGGTATTGTAAACTGGTATAGTAGAAACATAGGAGAAAAAGTTTAAGTTGTATAGAGTTAGCATGGGTAGCAATTGAGAGCTTGGTTTTGAAATGTTAAATTTGGGATGTCTTTTAGACATTGAATGAAAGATACCTTATTGGCAGTTAGCTACCTGGTCAGAATTTTCATAAAGAGGACTGGGCTGAGGGCATGAATTTTGGTGTTGGTAGCTTAAGATACTTAAATCATGGAACTAGACTAGATAGATTACTTGAAGTGTGAGCATAGCTGGGGAAAGGAAAGGCTAAATTCTTGTATATCAGTGTGATATATAGTGAAGTTAATGGAAGAAAACAGAGGGAATAATCATCTATCTGGTAATATCAAGAAGTCAAATGAAGTGAGTGAAAATTGACCACTTAGTATTATTGTCATTAGTGAGGTGATCATATAATTACTTTTTAAGCTAGTATACTTTTGAGAGTGAAAAGGGGACCCTGATAATAATTATTCCAGGATAATAAACAGAAATCAGGATTATGCCAGTAGCATCTCTGAGGTCACTGGTGAACTTGATGGTCATGGTACAGTGGGAACAACTCTGACTGGGGGAAACAAGGAAATAACTCTCAAGCAGTTTTCTTGAAAAGGGGATCACAGAAGTGGAATAGTAGCTAGAAGAGCATACAGACTCAGGAAGATTTTGTTCAGAGTAGTGGATGGACTGATCAGAAAGATAGAGATGCAAAAGTTGGTGATTTGGGGCAGAAAAATGAGCTTTTAATTAAAAGGGTAGAGTTCTTAAATAGGCAAAGTAGGATGAAGTAAAGTGCAAAAATGATGATAGTTTTTAGCAAGGACCCTAATGGTTCAATAGCATAACAGGACATAAATGTTTATATAGTGTGTATATGTGTTTGTATGTTGGTGAATGTAAAGTTTCAGTCCTATTCTGATTGTTTGAGTTGTCTCAGTATAATAGGGAGCAAGGATGTCAGCTGAACCTGATGAAAAACGGCCGTTGGAAACTAGGCGCTCAGGAGGTTGAGGGTGAAATAGTCACTTGGGCTTTGTAGTTTTCATGAAGAAAGAATTCCATGACTATTTTTTTTTATTTTGAGACTGGGTCTCATTATAGTTCAGGCTGGCCTTGAACTTACTGTGTATCCCAGGCTGGTCTTGAACTCATGGCAATCCTCCTACCTTAGCCTGCCAAATGCTAGGATTACAGGTGTGCACCACCATGCCTGGCTTCAAGATCTACTTTTGATAATAAATTTCCATCATCAAGTTTATATGATTGAAGATTTAGCTTGACTTACAAATTCTCATGATTTGGGAATACTTTAATGTCTAGAAGCACTCTGAGGACTATCATCATCTGATCTGTTACTTAGATGAAACTAGGGCATAGCTTCTTTGAGCAAGGTCCATTATCTCATGTTTTAGATCTTAACTCTCTCTGTATATCATTGTTTGAAATTTTTGCTTCAGTGTACCATAAAAATAAATGACTGGTACTGTATAGTGAATACCAAAGACAGAGAATTACCAGGACTCAGCATTAGTCATAGTCATTACTAAGATGTATTATAATAAAGAGATAGAAAGAAAAGCCAGCTAAGGAAAAAGGTGTATTGAACAAGGTCCAGAAAAATCTAAGTAGCCCTCACATGTTCATGTATTCCTGTAGAAATCCAGTAACCCTCATGTATTCATACAGAAAAACGCGAATTGCGAGAATGTGTATGAAATGTTATCCATCCTAAGCTCCTTAGGAACTTGTTATCCGAGGCTTTTATTGAGGTCTGGTCACATATACATCCTCTGCCCATGGTGTACCTAATTTCAAACTCCCCTTAGTTGCTTATTATAACACCTGTTTTACATAGACAATTTTGGTATTAATATCACACCATAACTATGGCTTTATCATATGTCATTTATCTTAATTGCGGAATTTTGTAGCTTATGTACCTAAACAGTGAAAACAATTTGAGATGGTTGTTTTTAGAGCTTTTTGTGATAGACTAATCAGGGAGTAGAATAGCTCCTGACAAATATATATATATATATATTAAATGTTTGTTATATAAATATATTTATTATCATATGTAGTATTTTATATATCATATAGTTTTGTTTATTCTATCCCCAGCAGAAAATTATATGTGAAAATTAGCCTCTTAATGTATAGAAACTTGTTAGGGTTTGTGTCTATATGTCCCCCCAAAGGTTCATGCAGTCATGGGGGCAGTTTCAGAAGTGACTGAATCTAGAGTTTGTGATTGATTCTTGGTCCAATGCAGGTATTAAGGCTGCACCTGTCCTAGGGTGGGTAGCCTGCATACACTATAAGGGACAGAAAGAGTCTTGCCACTGTTGCTTGCTGTTGCTATCTTCCACAACTATGAACTGTTGCCCCTTGGCCATGTGCCACCCTGTCTTGGGGCCACCTCCCTGAACTTTGGGTGCTGGGTGTTTTGTCTCAGTAAGAGAAAAGTAACAAAGACAAAAATGTTAGAGATTTGGGAATATATCAGTATTCTTTACATGAGATGAGGTGAAATAACTATATCATGTTATTTCACTATGAAGCCACTTAGTTTCTCAGCAGCTTTCATTTCTTCTTAGGTATTCACAATGTCTAAAGTGTCTTGAATCTTAGGGTCTTCAAGGTTGTTATTAGCTAAATTTCTATGGTACTATTCACTTAACTTTGTATTTTAAAATAAAAAGCCAGTATAAATTCATCAAACATAACTTTATTTCTAAGCTTTGCATTAAATATCTATTTTAAAGAAAACTCACCTATTAAATCATAGCTTATGACTTATGTGAATCTTCCAAGAAATGCAAACTTCCAACTCAGTACTCAGTACTCATTTAATAACTTTAGCCCCCATGAGTTACTGGCCCATTATGTATTTTTTGTTAGATATGGCAGATTGAATTTTGTAAGAAAAACTTATCTTTTACTCCAAATCCTCAAATATTTGGCATAAATTCTTTGTAGTATCCTTTTGTCACTTTAGATCCATTGATTCTGTAATCACTTCCCCTTTTCAAATCCTGAATGTGATAATTTATGGCATCTTTTGTTTTCTTACCACTAGACTTACAGGTTTTCAGTTGTACTAGCCCATTTAAAGAACCAAGCTTTTAGCTGTGTTGAGTTTTTCTACTGTATTTTTTTTCCACTGACATTCAGAAATTTCTGTTCATATCTTTAATTTAGCCCTGTATAAGTTATTAATATAGAAACTTAGATCATTGATTTTTAGTTTTTTCTTGTGTATACATTTAAGCCTTTAGATTTTTCCTACTTTAGGTACTTTTAAGTTTATGTGATATTTTTATTACTATTCATTTAAAATATTCTGTAATCATCATTGATATTTTTGATCAATGAATTATTTTTAGATGTATTGCTAAATTCATTTCTTAGTTTAGGCATTTTCTAATTTTTAAATACTGGTTTGTAATTTCAATTTAAACTGGTGAGAGCAAGAAACTATACTCTGTTTTCAGTCTTTTAAAATGTGGTGAGATTTGCTTATGAGGTAGCATGCGGTGTTCATTATTGGTAAATGTTTCAGATAAACCTGACAAGAATGCTGCTGAGTTCAGAGTTCCTATGTATAAGATAAGCTGAGTTGTGCTGTTCACATCTGTTTCTGGCTTCTTTTTTTTTGTCCGTGTAGGGGTGAGGATTGAAACTAGGGCCTTTACACTGATTTATATCCCCGGCCCAGTGTTTCTTTTTTATTTCAAGGCAGGGTCTCATTATATGGCTAACTTGCCTGGGCTGGGTGCTAACTTGCAATTCTATGCTCTCAACCCAGAGTAGTGTATATTATCTTTTATATATCATTGATTTTTGTTCATATTAGTTGTTTCCAACTATGTACTTTTAAAGATTTTCTGTTCGTTCTATAATTTCCTGATGTATACATACATAAATGTACATACATGTGTGCATATCTGTGTATGCATACATGTAATCATATGCAATCAATGCGTGTGATTTGGTACTGTTACAGTTTTTATTTACTTGGAAATGCCCCCTTTCAAACCTATAAGATTTCTTAAAAATCTACTTTGCCTAGCTAAACCAGTTTCTATTGGCTGTCATTTACATGGCATTTCATTTTCTTTAAATTTTTCTGTTTTATTTGTATGGTGGATATTTGGTAAATATCATGTAGTTGTTTTTGTTTTTAAAACTAGTACAGCATTCTTGTCCTTTTAAAGTGTGACCTTAGTTTATTTACATTTAAGGTAAATACTGGTATTTTCGGAGTTAAACTTTTTATAATTCTATTCATTTGTTATTGATCCCATTTATATTTTGTACACCTTTTTCTCAATTATTACATGTGCTTGTTAATTAGACTTTCTTGTATTATTGTTATGATTACTTTAGAAATTACAATATGTATATAAACCTATTAAGATCTACTCAGTATTTTATGCCATGATATACTTTCTGTAATTTGTATATAATTACTAAACATAGTTGTTCTTATTATTGCTCTTTCAACTCAAATACATTTTCATTCCTCTTATGAATTTTATTTCTTTTTATTGATTTTTTTTCTATATGATAGTGAGTTCTTTTATTTCTTAAATATACTTTCATTTAACCCTTTGGTCATATTTAAATAGAAGATTTTAAATCTTTATGCAGTAGGTGTGATGTTTGAGTTTAATCGGGAACATTTTCTGTTGGTTTCTTTTTTCAGATCAGTGGACCATACGTTTTTGTTGTTAAAATAGACAGATAATCAGCTCTAGCAATTAGACCCCTCTCCTCTAATATGTGGTGTTGGTGCCATTTTTTCCTTTCCCTCCTGCCCGTGCTCCTCCCCATTTGAGGATGTTCTTTCTATTTCCCTATACAGCATCTATTCTCCATTATGCTTCTTATTTGCCATTTTGGTTTTCTGCACAAGAGAAACAATATGATATTTAAACTTATATGTCCAGTTTATTTCACTTAAGATTATGGTCTCAAGCTTCACCCATTTTTCAATAAATGACTCAAGTTTATCCTTTATATGGCAGAGTAGTGCTCCATTGTATAGAAATGCCACATTTTCTTAGGCATTCATCTTTTGATGAGCATATTTTCAGTTATGTATACTTCTAATGGTATTTAAAATGTAATTAATATAAAAGATTATTAAGGAACTATTTTACATATCTTTCTTTTGTACTAAGTGCAAAATCTAGTATGTGTTTTGTACTACAAAAGGCCTTACTTTGCATTCACTACATGAGGAGTGCTCAAAAGCCACATGTAGCTAGCTAATGGCTGCCTTATTTACTCTTCACATTTGTTTGTGTTCTTTACTTCTCATGTACAATATTTTGCATTTTTATAATGCACATCTGCAGGGGCCAGGAAATTACTTGTGTTGTTTTTTCCTCCTCCCTAAACACCAGTTTTGCTTACTGAAAGAAATCTTATGCTATTTCTTTTTTGTTGTTGTGATGGTGGTTGTTGCTCATAAGAGATTTAAGTGTCTCCTGAATCATACATGTACACATCACTATGTTCCTCCCTGCCCCCCACCCCTTCTGTGGTACTGGAAATTGAACCCACGCCTTTGCACTAAGCTGCATCCTTGTCCCTTTTTTATTTTGAGACCTGATCTCAGGAAGTTGCTAAATTGTACCGTTTGGTCTCGAACTTTCAGTCCTCTTTCCCCAGCCTCCCAGAGCGGCATGATTACAGGAGTATACTACCACACCCAGCTTCCAATATGCTTTTTTTAAAATAAATATATATGCAAAATATTTGAAGGTAGTGTCCTCCAAGGTTCAGTCCAGTCACCAGATTCATTGTCCAACCATTGCTACCTTTCTGTGTCCCTGTCTCAGTTCCACTTACTTTACTATCTCCTGAAATTTTCACAATTTTGAAACCACTAAGAGAGGTTACCTCAAATCGTAATTCATCTTTCCTTTGTTGGTAACCTTTGAGCATATAATTTCATTGTATTAATTGCATTACTAAGTAATATTATTTAAGTAGTATTATGATTGTTATTGAAAAATTAAATGTAATTTTTACACATCAGTGGCTAAAGTTTTTTGTACTATTTCATCTAGTTTGAATTGCAATAATTTAAATGAGATTTACAGACATCAGAGAGGAATCAGATATTTTTGTTTTAGAAAAGTAGGGCCTTGGAGAACTTATATCAATTTAAATTTGTAAGAATGGATCTAGAAATATTTAGAATAGAAGGATATAACTGGTATTTTTACTCTCATGTTGAGATTATCAGTCTGTCTCTGAATTTAAAAAAATTACAATCTTTTGGCAACCAAATAAAAATGTTTTCTATTAAGAAAATTTTTCTCCTTATTTTCAATTGTTACTATGTTGGTGTCTGGATTTAGGATAATGCTATATCTTGAGAAGTTAAAAAGATGAGCCAGGGTGGTAGGGCGGACCAGGCTGCCGGGGCGAGACGTGGGAAAGTCCCAGACGCTGGGAGCCGGGGACGATCCCCGCGGGGAAGAAGCTGGGATCGGTCCAAGCGCAGTGGGAGCGCGGCCGCCTCGGGCCCTCCTGCCTCCCGAGCCGGTGCAGCCCCCCGGCGGCTCCCGACAGAGATCGGCTTGCTGGCGGCGGAGACGCCCGGCAATCCCGCGTTTCGCGCGTGTCGGTTGAGCCGCGTGGAGGGCGCCGCCGGAAGCGGAGAGAGGGATTTGCTGGGCCCTGGCGCCCTGGGAACACGGACGCCTCGATCCCTCCCGCCACCTGAGCCGGCGCAGCCCCCCGGCGACTCCCGACAGAGATCGGCTTGTTGGCGGCAGAGACGCCCGGCGGTCCCACGTTTCGCGCGTGTCGGGCGAGCCGCGCGGAGGGCCCCAAACGCCGCCGGAAGCGGAGAGAGGGATTTGCTGGATCCTAGCGCCCTGAGAGCACGGACGCCTCGATCCTTCCCGCCTCCCGAGCCGGCGCAGGCCCCCGGCGACTCCCGACAGAGATCGGCTTGTTAGCGGCGGAGACGCCCGGCAATCCCACGTTTCGCGC